>JAWQEG010003499.1:57500-60828 GCA_033782935.1 Petrolisthes cinctipes | reverse complement strand
TGGTAAACATGTGAGAAGATTACAACAGAATTATAAGAGTGGTCTTATTGCCATGTCACAGACCAGAATTGTAAAGAACAAGATGTGAGTAATTAAGAAAGTTAAAGACCTCCACATTACATTATTATACACCAGAGCTTCACACATACCGGATTATACACCAAAGAGTTCACACATACAATATTATACACCAAAGATTCACACATACAGGATTATATACACCAAAGAACTTCACACATATAATATTATACACCAAAAACCCCATATGTATACATTAATTAAAGACCCCCATACATTATTATACACAAGACACCCATACGTAATAAAAATAAATAATAACAAAATAATACTAGAAAATAATAAAAACAGAGAGAGAGAGAGAGAGAGAGAGGAATCATGGCACTCCATTATAAGCTTGGACTACAGTGGACTATATGGGTTGACGTAAATCTAATTCTCTCTCTCTCTCTCTCTCTCTCTCTCTAACAAACAAATAAAAACAATATTCTCTCTCTCTCTCTCTCTCTCTCTCCTCTCTCTCTCTCACAAACTAATAAAAACAATCTCTCTCTCTCTCTCTCTCTCTCTCTCTCTCTCTCTCTCTCTCTCACACACAAACTAATAAAAACCTCTCTCTCTCTCACAAACTAATAAAAACAATATATCTCTCTCTCTCTCTCTCTCTCCTCTCTCTCTCTCTCTCTCTCTCGTTACCTGCAGGAAGAGTGCTGATGATGATGCTGTGTGGTCGTGTGATGGCTCAGAAGTCAGCAACAACACACACAACACAACACTGGCAGGTCGAAGCAGCAGCAGTAGTAACAGTAACAGTATTAGTATGGAGAAGGAAAGATCAATGTTATCTCGTCGCTACCACCATGCCCTCATCACCACCACCACCACCACCACCACTACCCTCATCACACACCGGTCACCACCACCAACACCACCACCAATGTAAGGCAGCCAGTCGTTTGTGTGTGTGTGTGTTTTTTTTTTTTTTTTTTTTTTTTTTTTTTCGTGAAAGGGATGTTGTTCTAAACCAGGAATTTCATGAATTAAGCAGTTCTAAATAAGGTCAACACTGGAGATTACTCACCATCGACTTAATTAATCACTTCAGATGATCTTAGGACTTACTAGGACTAAAAATCTTATAATATATAGTTATTTTTATATTACTATACCCATAATAATAATCTTCTTCCCAGGATGTAGGAAAGTCTTCATCTAAAACTATATGTATGAGTATTGTTTTTTTATTTATATACCGGGTACTGTATGTATATATATTTTTTATTTTTTTTTTCAGTCTTGGAGTTTATGGAAGTTCTGGCACACGTCAAACAGCTGGTGAGTGCAAAGGTTATGGGACCTCTCTCTCTCTCTCTCTCTCCTCTCTCTCTCTCTCTCTCTCTCTCTCCTACGACTATATATTTATCTACATTATTGTCTCTCTCTCTCTCTCTCTCTCTCTCTCTCTCTCCTACTACTATATATTTTTCTACATTATTCTCTCTCTCTCTCTCTCCTCTCACTCTCTCTCTCTCTCTCTCTCTCTCTCTCTCTCTCTCTCTCTCTCTCTCTCTCTCTCTCTCTCTCTCTCTCTCTCTCTCTCTCTCTCTCCTCTCTCCTCTCTCTCTCTCTCTCTCTCTCTCTCATTTTATTTGGAGGCACAGTCACAGTAAAAAAAATATTCCCCTTCCAATGCAACAAACTGGAATAATAATGTCAAACCAATACTTATATTTAATTATTGTTGGTCATTGTGTTTGGTTCATTATAAGATATATATATATAGGACTTTTGACTGTGACTGAATTACATCTTCCCATTCCCCCTCCTCCTCCCCCTTCCCCCTCCCCTCGTCCTCTCCCCACCCTCCTCATCCTCCCTATCATCCCCCCCCACCCTTCATCCTCTCCCTTCCCCCTCCTCCTCCCCACCTTCCCACTCCTCCCCCCCTTTCCCCCTTCTCTCATCCTCCCCCTTCCCCTTCCCCCTCTTCCCTTCCCCTTCCCCCACTCTACTAATATTATTATATACTTAATGAGAAGCCTCGTGTCAAGTGTGTATGTGCAAGATAAATATAGCAATACTCGTAGCTATATTTACCTCGTATATATATATATGTGTGTGTGTGTGTGTGTGTGTCTTTCACGTGCCCGCAACTATACACACACACATAGAAAACGGGACAACCACAACCTGTTGTCCTCTCGTCACACACACCTGTTGTATTTTTACCTGTTTGATTCACACGTGTTGTAACTCTAACCGTACACACACACACACACACACACACACACACACACACACACACACACACACACACACACACAGACACACACAGACACACACACACACACACACACACACACACACACACACACACACACACACACACACACAGTCAATACCTTTTATACCACGTGTCTCTATAAGCTCCACGTCTTCTTCCATCCATACCTCAATTTCATATTAAAAAAATATATATACAGTATATTATAGTGACTAAATTTAATGGTCAAGATAATTATACGGAAAATTTGTATGCATTTAATGGGAGAATATTTTTTGGTACATTAGAGTTGCCATGATTCCTCCAAAGTATGCCATGAAACAGGATCAGATTAAGGGGGTGCGGGAGGGGTTTTTTTTTTTGGGGGGGTGCTGGAATAGGGGGACAGGCTGGGGGGGGGGTAGAAAGCCTGTCCCCTATTCCTGCACCCCCCTAACCCCCCTCCCCAAGCCTGTCCCCCTACTCCCGAATATTTTGGAGGAATCATTATCTCCCAAAATGACAAAATTATACCCTCCCTGCGTCTGGCCACGACTTGGTCTAATACTCTCTGGTCAGAAATTAGGCCTATTTTATCACGACTGTACACCTGAGCTTGTAAATTCGCGACCACCTACAGTACTTAGATGTTTATGCCATTTGAGCTGGTAACATTTATTTGGGAAGGAATCAGAGTATAGGTGGAACCAACTTATAGTCTATCATCCTTGGGTGGAACATAGTAGAGTGACATGATACAGTCTTTCACCTGCTACTGTACAATGACACCTTCCCCACACAGTGTTACCAGCTCAGCAGGTGACATAAACATTTGGGGACGTGGTCGCGAATTTACGAGCTCCAAGTGTTCTTTTTATATCATCAATTAAGTGTCTCGCTCGCCTCATATATATAATAATGTTTGTTTGGTTTCTACTTTGTGTGTGTGTGTGAGAAAGAGAGAGAGCCATGTGGCATGTTCTTGTGTGTGTGTGTGTGTGTGTGAGAGAGAGAGAGAGAGAGAGCCATGTGGCATGTTCTTGTGTG
>JAWQEG010003499.1:0-55000 GCA_033782935.1 Petrolisthes cinctipes | reverse complement strand
TAAATATATGATTCCCCACTGTCCCGTCTCTAAAAGATGGACAAAGAGGTACACATGATGAACAAAATTAATATAAAAATTGGGCTTTAGCTTCGGCTACCCACTCTGGCAATAAACAATACACACTGTCAGTAATGTTACTCAACAAGCAATGCAAAGCCATGGTTAACCTTACTTTGGCTGGCTCCTTTGTGTTTAGTTTACATACTGTATACAAGTGTTATTCCAAGCAGGGTTAGATAGAAGGATATAATACTGTACTGTACATACAATAACATAAATTAAGAGCAGTATGCTATAGACAATCCCCACAGTTTAATCAGTAGACTAAAGTTTATCCTTGAACTTTTCCTTCCTCTTGTAACTCTGCACTTATTGTAGTAGGATACCAAATGGTATATATGGCCTGGTACGAATCGTTGCATGGTACTGCTAAAAAGGAAGACAGATCGAGTCGTATAAGCGCCCAGGATAAACTTCGATTGTAAACTATGCTATTTATTCTTTTTATATATAATTCAGATACGAGGAATGCATTATAATATGTACCTAATAGATGTCAATATATCCAGATTATGTATGTATGGTACAAAACTTAATTGCACTAACTCTGGGATTCTTTAGTTATCATGTGTAGCCTACCTATTCTTGCAACTGTGCTCACCACTAATCATGTAAGCTAGTTGCATATTCCGCTCTGTGCTTTGACCAATGCAACAAAGCCAGTGCCTCTCAGAAGATCTCGACGACAATTCGACTATCCGTGTTAGTGATTAAACTTATATCATCTACAATTGGACGGTCTGTGTTAGTGATTGAAACCATATATACCCTATTCATTGATTGGTATAGGGTTGCAGATACGGCCCGTCATGCAGTGGTGAGAATATTACAAACAAGTGAGAATATTCGTCGATGGACAACATGCTTCACTCCAGCAGAACTCGTGAGGTGCATTAATTCCCTATACTCACAAATCACCCACACTTGAAAAAAAAAAGAGATTGAGTGCAAAACATACGGCTGTAAAATTGAAAGGAATTGAAAGAGTAGGGAAGCGTCAGCAGAACATTCAGAGACTACTTAATTATTATTATCATCTAACTTAGCAGTTAATGGTAACGTGAAATCAGTAGGCTTATTAAATAACTGTTGACTTCCTTTCAATTGTAACTCTTACCTTAGGCTTAGGAGAAGGCGTCGAAGCTGCATAATTGAGGTGGCTTCCCTGTTTACCTTGTATTACACTAAATTTTTAAATAATATAAAATAATTAAATAAAAGAACATGCAGTTGTTTTGCATCACACTGTAACTCGCATAGTGGAGCCTTAACGTATAGTGATGTTCTACTAATCTCTATAGTATGATACGTTTTCAAGCAGAAGTAAGTTACCTTATTCATTTATCATTCATTTTTTCATGGGTACCCTACACGTGTTCTGCATGACAATTTTTAGATCACCAAAAGTGTACCTCAAAGGTCACATATTATTTGAAACAGTGTCAAATCTATGGCTATCCCGTACATGTACCAGTTGCAACTTTCTCTCTGGGAAAATTACCAGAGTGTAACAGTGAAACAAATGGAAGTTATGGGCGGGTGGCAATGGAAAAACCCCATCAGTTTGGCAGGCAGTGACAAGAAGCTTAATAAGAAGTACTGTGACCTGGAGAATAGGAAAGAGAAAACAGCCATGTTGGTCCTGTTGTATGGGATACTTGGCTAAAAGGATTATGAAGGTGTATCCTGTAGTATTTGTAATTAAGACAAGGTTCTTAATTATTCCAGGTATGAAAAGGTCTCGAAAACACTATTTTAGTGAGAACTATTATATCGAATGCAGAAATATTATCAATAGGAGAGAGCGAACATTTTACTTTATATTTTTCCGGTTTTTCTTATTTTTTACTTTTCATACCGAGAATTTTATAACATTTTACTCCTGAATGACAATCAGAGAACTTCAGTCTTTAAAGAGTTAACTATAATAATAAAGTTATCCTCTGTTAAAGATGAATAAAGGATTTTATTGTGAGTGTATTGCGACATAATGAAGCATTATCGAATTCTTTGTTATTGTTCCCTCGACCTTGAATTTCTCACCAAGTAATATTAAAATACAATGAACGCTACTTATCCTAAATTAAACACACGTTACTAATTAACACCATGGACCATTTGGAGAACAGTAATCAACAAAATATAATAATAGTTTGAACGGAAACCATTATAATCCAAAAAGAATTCCAGCAACAACAACAGCATGCTTTGGTTAACATAATACAATGTTGCCAAGTATGGGGAATTAGAGGGACCTATGGGGAAATTATATAAAGATCATTCAGAAGTAAATGGGGAAATTTCTACCAGGCGAAATATCAAAATGATGGTAATTAGGCGACTATCTTCAAGGGTAAAAAAAACAACACAAGGAATTATTGGGGTAAAAATAGAGAAACTTATGATAAATATACGACTATCTTCAAGAATAAAAACAGCGAAAGAGTAAAAAACAGGGAATTATTGGGGTAAAAATAGATAAATTGATGGTAAATATACGACTATCTTCAAGAATTAAAAAATGGAGATTGATGGTAAAAAATGTTACAACTATCTTCAAGAATAAAAACATCGAAATTGACAGTGGTAAATGTTACAACTATATATTATTATCTTCAAGAGTAAAAAAAACAAACACACAGCAGGGAATTATTGGGGTAAAAAAAACGGGGAAATTCTCATGATGAATCTGGGGAAATTTCAGCGTTTGCAACACTGTCCCTATACCTTAACACAGACAGTATTGGAACTTGTGTATATGTTGTGTCAGTCAAGTATTTTCCTTAATTTAAAGTGACGTAGGGACATTAATAGACGAGGAAGGTGTGTATATAGATTAATAGAAGGGTATTTAGCGTGGGTATAATTACTTTGAGGGGTGACAGGTGAGGAAATAATGGTAATTTTACCTGTATATATGTATGGGGGTATGTGGGGGGGGGGGTTATATTATATCTAGTAGGGTCAGCTGAGGTATATTATATTATTAATTATTAAGGTTCGTGATTATTCTATTTTAATTATCCTTATTTATCATAGTAGCTGAGGTATATTATATTATTAAGGTTCGTAATTATTCTATTTTAATTATCCTTATTTATCATAGTAGTATTATAGCTAGCAGGGTCAGCTGAGGTATAGTATTATATTAATTATTAAGGTTCGTGATTATTCTGTTTTAATTATCCTTATTTTCTCTTTTCTTTCGTATATATTTTTTTTAGTACAGTTGAGGGAGGGTTATTATTTTGAATTTTTTTTGTTTGTATATTTTCGTGTGTGTTTTTTTTTATTTATGCTGTTTATTATTGTTATTATTATCATTAGTATTATTTTTGGTAAAATTACAGAAGTACTTCATTCACTATATTGTATATTTTACTATCATAACCCACTATTTTGAACCATTCTAACACTTTTCATCTATGGTGTTTCTCTCAGAAATGCCCCGTTTTCGAAATATGCCCCGTTTTATAAGCATAATTTGGAAATTATTCTGACCTAACCTGACCTGACCGGACCTAATTCCCGGGACCTAGCCCGGATGTGGTAACACTGCGCGGCCCTAGACAAGAACGGAGTACTTCTGTAATAATACCCAAATTATACTTCAATTAAGGAACCCTGTGATGTGGTAAGAAAATTGGATGTATATGAGTCCTTCAAATACTGCCATGAAACACACACACACACACACCTATAGGGAAGGAGCTTGTTTTATGGTATATATAGTCAGGAGGAATCAGAAGCCTCCAGTTTTTATATATGATCATAGGATACTTAATGGCTCACCAGTTAGTTAAATCCGTTTCCAAGGTGTGTGTGTTTTGGAGGATTAGGCCCCTGCTCAAATTTAGGTATGTCTGACTAATTAGACTTCCACCTGGATTTACCCACTTTTTATGTGTGTGTGTGCATGCGTTTATTTATTTTATGTGTGTGTGTGCGTTTATTTTTTTATGTGTGCGTGAGTTTCTTTTATTTGTGTGTGCATGCGTTTATTTTTTTTATGTGTGTGTGCGTGCGTTTATTTTTTTAATGCGTGAATTTCTTTTATTTACATTATGTGTGTGTGCGTGCGTTTATTTTTTTTTACGTGTGTGTGCATGCGTTTCTTTTTTATGTGTGTGTGCGTGAGTTTCTTTTATTTATGTGTGTGTGCATGAGTTTCTTTTTTTTATGTGTGTGCGTGCGTTTCTTTTTTTTTATGTGCGTGCTTTTTTTTTTATATGTGTGTGCGTGAGTTTCTTTTTTTTATGTGTGTGTGTGTGTTTCTTTTTTTTTTGTGTGTGCGTGAGTTTCTTTTTTTTATGTGTGTGTGCGTGAGTCTTTTTTATATGTGTGTGTGCGTGAGTTTCTTTTTTTATGTGTGTGTGCATGCATTTCTTTTTTTTTATGTATGTTATTGGTTGTTGCGTTCATTTTTTCCATAATGCTGTGAGGAAATCTCTCGTTTTGTACGTAACGCCAGCCCCTCAACAATCTAAATTAGGGGAAGAGCCTGGCTGGAATTAGAGGTATTGGGTGAAGAAAAACATATTTCAGCATAATTGACATTGATTTAGGATCGTAGAATTCACCAAGCACACTTTCAAACATTTGCCCTCTTTTATTGTTTTAGAATACCATTATTTGATAGTGTTTTTTATCATGATTATCAGAAATGACGTACTTTGTAACCAATGCTAATCCCTTCCTCCCCTTATTGTCTTACAACTTGTATGTGTTGGGTGGGTGAGAATGTACAAAATAACATATTCAGCTTTGTTTTTTATTTGATGTCCAGCCATAAATGTAAAAAATTGAAAACCAAGCTTCGTCTAACCTAAGCTGAATTAAATTGACCTGTCCTAACCTAACCTAACCTAACTTGGACCACAGGATCCTTTTGTCCTAATCAGGGCTGTTTGACCTTCACCAACAATAATCTACTTGCCAATATTTCATTATAGGTTGTTCTACCTAGTTATGTTTTTTAGTTCATACTTTAAAATGTTCATGTGACTGAACTTAATAACATTTAATGTCTCCCCCTTTTCAGAACTTAACTGGCCATCCTTTTACAAGCAATAGACTAGGCATGAGTGAGCCAGGTGTGGAGGCGAGGGGTGGGCCTGGGGAAGGAGGGGGTGGACGCACAAGGAAGCGTATCTTAGACCCACTGGAAGCCCATAACGATGACATGGACAACCCCAGACGACCAGCAGGAGTGTTTGCAGACTGGCAGGATGCCATCAAGACCATTGGTGTCCCCAACAAAAAAGGTGAGGGCACATTAGAGTACTGTATAATATGAAGTGTTGTCTCTGTACATGCCAGAATCAGTTATGTTACCTCTAAATGACATAATATTATTGTTCAAATCACAAATTAATTATTATTTATCCCATAGGTGGCTGTTTGAATATTGGTTTGTAAAGTCAATGCAGCCTGCCTATATACATTACAGTACAATATGATTATAAAATTTACAGTACGTCCTCCTCAGGATATTATTTGGCGGGTATGTCGTGTAACTGGTCTTATAATAATTTGTTCTCATTTGACAGGGTTCATGACAGTGGTACCAGTGGAAAGTTTGGTTGGGGGTCAGCGTGTAAGTTGGGAGAACGAAGATATAGACCAAGGCTTGGCAGCTGATCTTGACGACTCCCTCTCCGGCCTCGGTGTCGACATCAGCACTGTTAGTACTGTACCCTCTTTCCTCTTTTACACATAAATGCTATAGTAGCCCTCACAGAATAGTTTTAAATCTACCTAATAATCTATGGTGTAGTTAATATAATAAATCACCATTACAGTACTATCTTTAGGATTGGCAAAGAAATTTGATGTTTTTTTTTACTAAAAGTGCCATTTTTGAACTGTACAGTAATATTGAAGTAGGACCAGTATTGTACAGGATATTCTATATAGGTATAGAGGTACTGGTACTATTATGTAAAAGGCACTTAAAATTGTAAAATGTTCAATAGTAGGTTGTGGAATGCTATTGTTATCTGCTCCTACCATTTTGTAAGCTTGGTTTAGTACAGATTGCTGTTTTCCAGATACCTTGTTAATTTTTTTTTTTTTTTCCCCTTTTGTATTGTGCAGGCAACGTACAATATGAGTGAGGCACTTCTGGCATTACCTGCAGTGTCACTCTTTAAGGATGAAGCTTCCAACACCCCCAACTCAGCAGCACCCATGGACCACACCAGCATAGCATCCACATCCTCTGGTGCCTCACCAGCCACATTTGATGAAACCTCACAGACCAACACCACTGACAAGCTCTTCAAGTGAGGTCATAGTTTAGTAAATGTGGATGGGTCTGCTGTGGAGTAGAGAGCATATATATCTTTTTGTGTGTGAGAGGGTTAAAAATCACTGTATTATGGGTATGTCAGTCCTGTTCTGTACTACAACTTTGGGGAGAATTATTAGAGATAAAGAACAAACTGATACTGAAGGATTGCCCAGAGAATTTACAGTGTTATTGGCCTGTTAAACAAGCCATGATCCACTTGTATTGTGTAGGGTACTTATATGCCCATAATGCATTACTTCCAATTCCTTTGACAAGTGGCAGAGATGTGACCCTTGCGTTTTGGCCGGCATGACTACGATTGTCACCTATTGAACAAATAACAATAAATTTTAGTAATGGTTTTAGGCTTTTGGCAGGTACCAGTAAGGATTAACCTTCTATCCACCATTTCAGTCTTTAATCAGAACCTCATTGTAGACCTTAAAATCTTTTACTTGGTGTTGTGATTGTATTTTTCTTTGTTCAATGATGTGTGTTAATAAACATATTTTCCTGTTCAAGAACCTACTTTATATCATTCCTTCTTCTGGCCAGGTTGTTGACTGGTGACTCCGTGCAGGATGGACCATCACCCACCATTCACCAGCTCCTCCAGCAACACATACCACCCATTACAGCTACATCTTCCTCACACCATCACCTCCACCTTCATTCCCCAGACCATGAACATGATCCTTTGTCTTTGGGTTGGGTCACAGTGCCATATGAGGACAACAGGTAAGCTTTCTGTAATTTTGGTTGATGGGGGATGGATGCTATTGATTTATACCCTATAATTATGAAACATTGTGACTGTGTGAATGAAAATCTTCCGAGGGTAGTATACTTTTGGTACATTAGAGTTCCTTGATTCCTCCACTGTATGCCAGGAAACAGGATGAGATTAACAAAACTAATGGTGTCCTGATGCTTGGAATAGTTTGGAGAAATCATTTGCTCTAGATTTACTAACACATAACTCTGATCAAAATTTCTGATTTAATTAGATCGGTAGTTACCAGTTACTGAAGGTCAGAGGCAAAGAAATAAATTTTGTTCCAGGACTATATTTATATTCCTGTCAGGCAGTCTTTTGTTAAGAGATATAAATGTTTCAAATCCAATCCCACTCATTCTTGATGTGTGTGACTAATATTGCCACTGGAAGGACAAAATGTACAGTACATGTGAATTATGTGTTTGTTTATGTGGTATCTGTAGTTGACTATGTATGTTACTATTGAGCCTGTGTCCACCTTAGGTTCCAGTACATCCTGGGTGCAGCGACATCAGTGGCCACCAAAGTCAGTGAAGAGTCACTGTCATACCTCAACCAAGGTCAAAGTTATGAAATCAAAGTCAAGAAACTGGGTGATCTCACTAGGTAAGATATTCTCTGGGTATAGCGTAAAATCTTTTTATTAGTACCACCTGTTTCAGTTACAAAAGAATTTAAGTGTTGAGACATTCATTATTATTATTAAAGTATACATTCCCAAGAAACCTTACTGAAAGAAACTCTTTTCTTGTCATAACATTTATCCTAATATCCGTGTATGGTGTTGGTGTTGTAATAATTATGGCACACTTTTCTTTTTGTGTGTGTGTGTGTGTGTGTGTGCAGCTGTCGTGGAAAGCGATATCACAGTGTGATACGAGTGTGTTTCCATGAGCGGCGTTTGCAATACATGGAGCGGCAGCAGCTGGAAAGTTGGCGTCAGATGAGACCTGGGGAACGCATCCTTGAGGTCAGTCAGTCAAAAAAAATTTCATGTACAGGTCATCACTATATATTATTATTACCCCAATTCCCACTTCCAGGGGGTAGAAGGCTCTAGGGTTTGGGATGAAATACTTAAATCAGATATAACACAGGGGGAGACAGAACAGAGATATTATTAATAATATTATTCACTGCTGCTTCACCTAATTATTTTTTGTTTATTCCACAGGTTGACATCCCACTGTCCTATGGTATTTTTGATGTCCAGCAGGAACCCAAGTCACTCAACACGTGTGAGTTTGATTGGGACCCCACCAAGGAGGTTGGGGTTTATATTAAGGTAAAAATTTATCCTGTTTTCTTGTGTAATTTTTTCATGTTTTTCTGTGTCTTCCTTAGACTTGGTAAAGCCATGGGTAGATGGGAAAAAGATATCACCAAGCCAGGAACCACTCTTGTACTTCACACCCTTAGCTAACGTTAATGAATAGGGTGTCATTCCATTTCTTCCAGCATTGCATCCATCTGTTTGTATTATTGTACTATTGGTCACAAGAATCATGGTTGTTTTCGAGGGTTTACAACATCCAGAAAATATTAGACTACGTAACTGAAATACAACGTTATTATTAGGTTTGTTTTTTTACAGTCACAGAGTCACTTGGTAGACAATTCATTGCAGTACTTCCAGAATAATGACCACTCTTTCCATATAGCCTGTGTAAGAATTTCTGTGGCCAACTGTACAATACTGTATATTGGTCACTGCTTTTCAAAACTTGTAGCTACAGAGAAACAGAGCCATGTGGCCTAACCTGCCCAACTCGGTATATTCTTTTTATCAATCAAAATTATTGTAGATTTACTTTCAGCAGGGTTTACTGAGAGGGAGGAATGGTAAATGGGTAGCACCAGTGTTTGGGGTTACTGTAGTGACTGAATGTTTTTGTACACTTTGTGCATCTATAATATAATGACACTTGACACATTCCACTGTATTTCAGTTTATGTGGAATACTTTGTGTTCATATGACCCACTTAAAGTCCTGTTCCACTTTATTAGATAGTATAATATAGTTTTCACTTCTGTGAAATGCTATAATTATCAGAATTCTGAAATGAAGTACTATACAATTGAAAAGCCTTTATTGTTGGTTGCTGTGCCTTCCTCACATCAGAATTATAATCAGGTGTGTGGCGACATATTCTGAATAATGATAAACTTATTTATATTCCTGTGATGTGCAGGGATACCTTATTTGTCTTGGCTCTCTGCTCCTTCTACCACCAGATTACTCTTACTGTATTATGGTTCACATATTGAAGCCAGTGACCCTGGATTTTCATTTTCATTTTTCATTTGTGAGTAACGGTACACATTATTATTATTATTATTATTAGTTTTATTTCTCCCATTAGTATAAAAAATTTAAACCAACCTGAATATAGAGGTGATTTAGCAACATTGAGGGATGCAGAGGGGGCAGGTACCATATGGGAAATGATGGAGGGAAATGGAATATTGGCATAGGGTGGGATGAGGTTAGTTATGATAGTTCTGCTTAGAGGCGGTTTGTTAGTCACAATCCTATATGATATGCAGGCAGACAGTTAGGATATACCAGGTACACAGATTTTTTATAATTTGTTTTCAAGTAGACACTCAAGTACTGTCCATGCTTCTAATCACCAAGTTTGCATTATCTGATGTAGTCACTATTTCTAGGTGAATGTTTTGTAGTATATATCTATTTTGATATTTTGGTATTATCAATGCATCCTTGTCTTTCCTCAGGTCAACTGCATTAGCACTGAATTTACTCCAAAAAAACATGGTGGAGAAAAAGGCGTCCCGTTTCGCATACAGGTGAGTATCCATAAGTGTGTTAACTTGTAAGTAGGTGATGTACTGGATATTAGAATTGTAGAATTTGGATATATTGCAGCTGTGGCAACAGAAGTGATGGTATAACTATAGTATCATTTGATGTTGACAAGTTGAAATACTATTATGGAACAGCATTTCCTAGTTCAAAGTACAGTGGCAGTATAGTTGCTTCCACTCCTATGTTGCACACCAACCATTGCCAGACTTTTTCCATGCCATTATTACTAATAGTTTCAACTCATCCCTTTGCTGGTATTATTGCCTTGAATACAGAAATAAAACTTTTTAGCTCCATCCACACAACCAGGCAGGAATAATTTACCATATCAAGTTCCGAGGCAATATTTGTCATATATTTCCCTCTCATGTAGTTATTTTATTTTGTTTGTTGATATATCCAGTAGTATATTTGTATGTTTCTGCAGGTGGAGAGCTATTCTCAGACCAGTTCTGGGCTTGAACGTCTCTACGTGTGTGCCTGCCAGATCAAGGTCTTTAAGGTGAGTGCAAGATCTCTTATTTTGAGGTTAGGTGTGTAGTAGTACATTTATACATATTTATGCACATACACACAAAGGTAGTTGTTGAGGCATAGACTAATGCAAAGAAAAGGTACTCTGCTGACCTTTTTGTGTTTTGTTGTTGTTGTTGAAGTTCCTCAAGCTGTCTGGCCGAGCAGCCCCGTTTTTGTGTTTTGTTATACCTGGTAATGTCTGTCACTGTTTGATAGCTGTTGTTACAGAAAAAAAAACATTATCTCTTTTCCTATGGAAATGACCATTGGAAGTTGAGGCACACCACCTCAATCCTTATCTACATGTACCCATGACATCTACTAATTCCCTCAAGGGGATGGCCACAGCAAAAGTCTCCCATCTTCCCCTGTTCTGACACTCCCTCCTTGCTCATTCTAGCCTTCCTCTTCCAGTATTTTTTTTTCTCTCATACACTGCTCCACCCTGTTCATCCAACTTAGAGGTCAGGTTGATTTTTAAGGAGTGTGAATGGCCGAGGATCAAACACCCATCATCACTATTGTAAGCTGTGATGCTACCATTCCACCATCAAGAATGCATTAACAGTGGATAAACTTGTCTCAATTTATCAGGATCAATGTGTACATGTTAATGATTGTATATGTTTGTACTCTATAGATTTTTATATGCATGTAACTATGTGCATTTTTCTTGAATGCAGTTGAAGGGAGCAGACCGCAAGCACAAACAGGACAGAGAAAAGATCATGAAGCGGTCACTGTCAGAGCAGGAGAAGTACCAGCCCTCATGCGAGTGCACCATTCTATCGGAGGTCAGTGATACTTGTTTTATTCATATCTTTGTTGTTCTAGGTTTGTTATTGCCTTAGTTTTACTTGATTGAACTTTTAGATACCAATATCTAAACTCTAGTGCATCATTCTGATAGTTTTTAATGTAGTGCACAATTAGATTTAACAAGAATGGGCAGGAGTTTTACGTGGTTCTCTGTAAGATTTTTTGAATACTTCTGGTATTGAATAGACAGTTAAAAAGAGATATTTCTACTGATGTAACGTACAGTAAATGTTTTTCACAACGTTACGGAATTAAAATATGAAAGAGTAAACGGGTAGATAGACCCTTCACATACTGTTGTACACTTATAGTAATAAAACTGTGTTACATACAGTGACTTAACTAATCAGTACCAGAAATACTTATGAAAGCTCATAGAATACTAACCCAAGGTTATTAGTAAGGTCGATCATCATTTGTACTCTTAATATATTTTAATGTTTACTAAGCAGTGTTTCAGAGTGTTTTGTTTAATTAAAATTTATGGATGCCAGACTGCCTTCTTTCCTCAATTTGTCTCAACTTTGTATATATGAAGTGTGTGCGTCCATATTAAACTGACATCTGGTACCATAGTCAGGGTACACTTTTGGGGATGGACCCTGTTAAATTTCTATTCCACATCTTTTGTCTTTCTACTCTGGGGCACTCCTATATTCTTCTTCCTATCCCCATCTCACTTGTGAGTCAGAACAAGCTGGAAAAGTTGTGAAATTTCATATAAGATGCTAGACACACGGGTTCTAAAAGAGCATAATTTTATTTTATTTATACAGTATGTAATTTTATTTTTCTAAGCCATAGGTGCTATATGTTGATGTAAGCTTACCAACAGCTTTGTCCGGAGGCAGTGTATATCCCAGTTCCCGAGTCTTCATCCCCACCAGTCCCTCCTGTCTCAGCTGTGAAGTCTCTCACTATACGGGGTCCCAGTCCTCCTGATGAGCTGTGAGTTAATTAAGTGTGAAGTTTTGTGTTTCTTTCAACATGATACAGCTACTGTCTCTTCATGTTTCTCTTGTATTTTTTTTCTTATAGGGTGAGTACTGCCTGTGGTGATGTAAGCAGTGCTATAAGGGGTTGGATGCCCTTTCAGCCTCAGCCACTCTATATCATTTTTTATGCGAATCTCTTTTCTTTCTATCTCTATTGTGCTGTTGATTTGTTGAAAAGAGGTAAATTATTCTGTAGTAAAGGTAAAACAACATACACTTTCATAAATATACAAGTAGACTTGCATTGAATGTGCACTAGGAAAAGTTGAACTGCTCACAGATAACTATTCTAAAATCACATTCTATATCAACTGATAATGGATATAGACTAGCCTGTTTGTGATATAATACGTGAACTCTGTTCATCTAATATAGATCAAATAGTCATCTCGATAGTGTATATACTTTGCTTAACACTGTATGGGTAAGGGTTAAGAGACTTTTTAGTACTATTTTCCTTCACAGTGGGCAGATGGAAGGGCCTCCAATTGATACAAAGCCACTACAACCTCCATCCTCAACCCAGTCACAGCAGCAACAGACACAGCAGCAACAGTCACAGCAACAGCCATCACAGCAGCAGCAGTCACAGCAGCAGAAGCAGCCAGGTGTAGAGAATGGCATAGACAACGAGGAAGAGCAGGATAACAGAGTGAGTCTTTGTTGTGACCTAAAATGTTCTTAATTTAATGTTATTGCAGTTGAAATTTTTTTCATAAGATAAGGAAAAGAAAAATTTCGTGGTTGAGCAATGTAGCTGGTTTAGTGTTAGTCTATAGTGCAGTGAATACAGTATACTCAACCCTTGATTGTGCTGATCATTATGGGGAAATATGGCTCTGAAGATTGCTAATATTGTACAGCATATTTTTCAATAGGATAGAATAGAGCATATGACATAAATAACAAAATAATTAATATCAATACACACTTTGTCCTCAATTTACAATCGAGTTACATGCCTAAACACCTGATAGGAAACTGATCAATCTTGTAAAGAACTTAAAATTTAATGAGAAATATAGCAATGTATTCCTACGCTGTCATACCATACCCTGCCGATTCAGAAATACTTTGACCTTCTTTCATAACAAACTTCTGGATATAACATCAGCCCCTTCCCTCCAGTTGGTTAATTATATTGAGGGTTTACTGTAGTGAAAAAAGCGATTTAATGTGAACAGGAAAATAATAATAATTAACTAAGAATATACTAGGTCTTTTCACCCTTATTGGAAAAAAAATGTAAGGCTTTTAATGGGAGACAATTAATTTATGTAAAAATATAGAATGGGAGGATACTGTTTCAAGGGAAAATGGTTAGATTGGAGAAACCAATACTGTACTATGTAGAATGGTTTAATGAGAAAAATTAGGTGTGGAAGTCAAACAATTGTGAAATACTCAGAGTTTACTTTATTATTGATATCATTGCCAGGTTGATGTAGGATTCATTTACAGTTAAATTTTAAACATTTCATTCTTTTGTTTACCTCATTACCCACTGGTAACTGTCAGAACCATTTCACAAGGTTGTGTAGTGCTTCGTACACTATAGAAAGGATGAATACAAAGATATAGTAGTTTCATCTTTGGATTACAGGTATGTGGGATACCATTAGGACCCGACAGCACACCTGACCAGACTGCAGCATGGCTTGTGGCGAACCGGTTTTCTCGTTACTTGTCCACATTGGCACAGTTCAGTGGCACAGATATCCTCCGGCTGTCTCGCTCTGACCTCACAGATATTTGTGGGATAGCTGATGGACCAAGGCTTTACTATGCTCTCCATGCAAAGTTAGTTCCATGTTCTTTCTTCATTATAATGTGGGTCTATTTTTCACACATTCAATGGATGAATTGCGCAGTGGCAATATCGTAACCAATGAGGTTGAGGTGGATGCTGCTGTAGAAAGCTAAAACTATTAGTATTGGGAAAAGATTCACCTCGGTGACCTACCCTTCCTCAGGAAGGGTAGGTAAGCCTTACCCTGCCTCCACGTGGCAACCTCGGGTAACACCTCCTTTTTTTACCATTTTTTTTTATAAAGCAGGAGGTGGAGCTAAAGGGGGAGGCGGTGTGGGGGATTGGATTTTAGCTTCCCCCACATATAGGTTTTAGTAATTGTATATATCATTTTAGTTTTAAACATTTCTTTTTAACATCTTTTTGACCAGTGTGACCCTTTTTTTTAATGCTGACGGCCCGTGTCCCTCCGGGAATGAGCGCTGCATTGGCCTTGCCAGCCATCAGCGGCCCTCCAGTGGGGGAGTGGACAGATATGGCTGCAGGCGGGGGGGAGGGGGGGTCTCCAGGTTTCCCTGTGGGGGGAGGGGGGAAGGGGAGGTGCATGAGAGTGGTAGCAGTGAATGGGATGGTTGAAAAGAAGAAGAGGCGAGAAATAGTCGAATGTTTTAAGAATGGAGGAGTAAATGTGATGGGAGTGACTGAGACACACTTGAAAGGATGGGGAGTGGAGGAGTGTGAGGCTGGAGGAGAGAGTGTGATGTGGGAGGGAATGGAGGGAGGTGTAGTGTGGACAGGAATGAGTGAGAAGTGTAAAGGAAGAGGGAGGGAGGGGTGTGCAGTGCTGGTAGCACCAAGGGTATGGAAGAGAGTAGATGGACATGGATGGTGTGGGACGAGAGTGGCATGGGTGACAGGAAAGATTGGTTTGGTTAAGTATGCATGGGTGTGTGCGTATGCACCTGTGAATGAGAGGAATAAAGCGGGGAGAGAGAAAATGAGAGATTTCTGGGAGAAGTTGAATGGGTGTTTGAGGAAGTTTGAGAGTGGGAGGAAGATTGTAATGATGGGTGATATGAATGGGAAAGTAGGAAGTATTGTTGGTAAATGGGGTGTGGAAGGAGTGAATGAGAATGGTAAATATCTGGTGGACGTCTGTGCTGAGAGGGGGTTGTTCTTGGCTAACACCTTCTTTGAGCACAAGATGATCCACCGGTATACATGGAGGAGAAGGGATGATAGAGGAGAACAAAAGAGTTTGATTGATTATATAGCAGTGGATGAAAGACTACGGAAAGATGTGATGGATGCAAAAGTAGTGAGAGGAATGGTTCAGTGCTCTGACCATTTTGCTGTCTTAGTAAGGATGAAGGTCAGGGTTAAGTGGGAGTACTGTAGGAGGGATGAAGGGGAGAACAAGAGGCAGGTGGCAAGTGGAAGATTAAATGACAGTGAGTACAGAGAGGTATATGAGAGGAGGGTGGGTAAGGTGTTGGAGGATGCAAGGCTGAGTATGGGGGAGGGAGTGGGAGTGAATGATATGTATGAAATGTTTAAGACAATAGTATTGAAGACAGCAGCAGAGGTAGTGGGATATAAGTCACAGAAGAGGGGCAAGAAAGGGAGTGCTTGGTGGTCAGAAGTGAAAGATGCCGTAAAGGAGAAAAGGAAGGCATATAGGAGAACATTACAGAGGAATGTGTCGGAAGAAGTGAGAGAGAGGTGGAAGAGAGAATATAATGTATGTAAGAGACAATTGAAAAGGATGGTGAGTGAGAGTAAAAGGAGAGTGGAT
This sequence comes from Petrolisthes cinctipes, assembly GCA_033782935.1. Classification (NCBI taxonomy): domain Eukaryota; kingdom Metazoa; phylum Arthropoda; class Malacostraca; order Decapoda; family Porcellanidae; genus Petrolisthes; species Petrolisthes cinctipes. The sequence continues at coordinate 39,161 of JAWQEG010003499.1, read as the reverse complement.
GAGGAGTTTGGCAGGAAACTGAGTGAAAAGTTTAAAGAGAACAAGAAATTATTCTGGAAGGAGGTTAAAAGAGAAAGAGGAGAAGGAAAGTCTGGTAGCTTGAGAATGAAGAGAGAGGATGGAGTTACTGTGAGTAGAAGTGAGGAAGTGAAAGAAGTGTGGAAGAGACATTTTGATGGTCTGATGAATGGGGGGGACGGGAGGGGAGGCGGTGGTGACATGCATGGGGATGGAGGCAGGTGGTAGATGACAGGATGTACAGGGAGAACTGGGAAGGGAAGAGGTTAGGAAAGCAATAGGAAAGTTGAAGATGGGAAAGGCACCGGGGGTGGATGGGATAACTGCTGAAATGTTAAAGTGTGGGGGGGAGGTAGTGGTGGAGTGGATGTTGCTTATATGCACTTTGGCTTGGAGGCAGGGAGAGGTGCCAGAGGATTGGAGGAGAGCCATAATTGTACCTTTGTATAAGGGGAAGGGAAGTAAGGATGAGTGTGGTAGCTATAGGGGAATAAGCCTTCTTAGTGTACCGGGGAAGGTGTATGGGAAGGTTCTTACTGAAAGACTGGTTGAAGTAACAGGGAATAAAGTTAGTGAGGAGCAGGGAGGGTTCAGAAAGGGTAGAGGATGTGTGGACCAAATATTTGCATTAAAATCAATAGTGGAGAAATATATTGGGAAGGGTAAGAAGTTGTATGCTGCCTTCATGGACTTAGAGAAGGCATACGATAGGGTTGATAGGAAAGCTATGACAGAGGTGTTGAGAATTTATGGTGTTGGGGGGCCTTTGCTGAAAGGCATTGAGGCTTTTTATGCAGATGCAAAAGCATGTGTACGGGTAGAGGGTGATCTAAGTGAGAGTTTTAATATTAGTGTAGGGCTGAGACAGGGGTGTGTTATGTCACCATGGTTGTTCAATATATATATGGATGGTTGTATGAGAGAGGTGAAAGCCAAAGTGAATGGTCTGGGGGTGAAGTTGAGGCTGAATGAAGCAAACTGGTCCCTGGTGGCAAGTTTCTTTGCGGATGACACTGTGCTGATGGCTGAGAATGAAAGGAATTTACAGAGAGTGGTGGACGAATTTCAGTCTGTGTGTAAATGAAGGAAATTGAAGGTGAATGTAGGTAAAAGTAAAGTGATGGTATTTGAAAGAGCAGAAACTGAAGTGATTGACTTTGCTACACCCTACAGAGTGGCTGTACCAACTGGGACGAAGTGTGAGATAACTCTGAGGGGTGAGAGGATGGAGGAAGTGAAGGAGTTTAAGTACCTGGGTACAGTTATGTGTAAACATGGAAGTATGGAAGGAGAAATTAGGGAGAGAGCAGTGAAGGGTAGACAGGTCATAGGATCACTGGGGAGGATTATGAAGGGTAGAAGTGTGAGTATGGAAGTGAAAAGGGGACTACGAAATAGTATAATCCTGCCAACACTGACATATGCGTCGGAGACATGGACATGGAGTAGGGCGCATCAGTCTAGAATAGGTGCTGTGGAAATGAGTTACTTGAGAGGAGCATGTGGACTTACTAGATGGGATGGAGAAAGTAATGAGAGTGTGTATGAGAGATGTGGTATGAGTGAGAAGGCAATTGGTATTGAGTGTGGAGCGGTTGAGAGAGTGAAACGTGATACATTGAGATGGTTTGGACATGTGGAGAGAATGCAAGGCGAGGAATTTGTAAAGAAGGTGTATGGAAGTGAAGTTGTGGGGCCTGGTGTGAGAGGCAGACCTCCAGTTAGATGGCAGAACAGAGTGGAAGAGTATGTAAGTGAGAGAAACGTGAGGGGCAGAGGAGGGCTTGAACAAGTAAGGAGGGAGTGTTGGAACAGGGAGAACTGGAGACACTTCTGCCGTGGCCACCCCCTTGGGGGGAGTTCCCGGAGGGAACGAGGCGTCGGAGCTATAGATAGATAGAATGGTGGAAATTAATTCTACTGGGGTAGGCCTTTCAGACAGTTATTATTATTAAAAAATAGACCAGAGAGAATGCAAGCATTCTATCAATCCGAGGACCCCATCCCCATGAATCCAACCTGAAGAAAAGAAGACAGCTTAGAGAAAGAAAGATGAGCAGTTAGCTTAATAAAAACATATTAGCCTTGCTCTTGAAGAATTAAAGACCCTGTGACCATGTATGGAAATTGGAGTCTTTTGATTCCTCCTGCCTATGCCATGAAATGCACTCCTTCTACATAAGTGGTGTTGTGGGGCAATATTTGAAGCAATCATTTACCTCATATTTTCTGACTACATCACAGGGTCCCTTAAAAAAAAAGTGGTTCCAAAATCACCACAGGCTATTAATACCCCTCCCCCTTCCTCCATGAGGTAAGAAAACAAAGTGAAGGAAAGACAGGTGAAATGAGTGGTGCCTTGAGATCGAGTTGTATTTAATCATCTGCTACAATTATTGAACAGTCTCTATTTTTCCAATCCTGATTTTCTTCCAGCAGGAGTGTAGCACCATTGCTGAGAGTTTATGTATGTCTTGAGCATGAGCACTTCTACCATGCCCTGTACCTTGACACACTCACCACCACGGCTCTCACACGCCGCCTAGCTGCCCTCTTAAGAGTCCCAGCCTCAACCATTCAGGACCTCTTCCTCCAGGGTCCTTCTGGCATCCACATCCTGGTCACAGATGAGGTTGGTTGTCAAATATCACATAGTATACTTTTTTCTTTCAATTTCTAGGCTAGGATCCCGAATTGTAGATGTGGCACCTACTCAGCAGAGTCAGCACTGATCTTGCTGGCTACCCATGATAAACATAATGGTATGAACATTATAGAGGGAATAATCACAGCTTCTATTCAAATGCAACTTTGCAGTAACATTTCACCCTACAAACCATACTGCACAGATTCCACATCTATGATTTCAGATTCTCTCCTGGAAAAAAAGAACTATAGTCATGTGATTAGATTACTGTTAGGTTCATCAATCAATGTACATTATCTTGTTTGGTGTGTAGACTGATCTTGAACTGTGAAGACAAATGAGGTGGAATTCTATCTATAGCTCTGATGCCTCGTTCCCCCTGGGAACTCCTCCTTACTTGGTCTAGCCCTCTACTGCCCCTCATGTACTCTCCACTTTGTTCTGCCATCTAACTGGTGGCCTGCTTTTAACACCAGGTCCCACAACTTCACTACCATACACCTTTTGCAAACTCCACATCTTGCATTCTCTCCACATGTCCAAACCACCTCGATGTATTTACTCTCAACCACGCCACACTCTATCATTACTTTCTCCATCCCACCTAGTAAGTCCACATGCTGCTCTCAAGAAACTCATTTCCACTGCACCTATTCTCGACTGGTGAGCCCTGCACACCCTGTCTCATACCACCTGCATGTCACCACTGCCATCCCTACATTCATCAAACTATCCAAATTCCTTTTCCACAACTCTTTCACAGCCTCACAGTGACTCCATCCTCTCTCTTCATTCTCACATTGCCAGACTTCTCTTCTCTTTCTTTCCTTACCTCTTTCCAAAATAGTTTCTTGTTCTCCCTAAACTTCTCATTCAGTTTCCTACCAAACTCTTCATCTGCTCTCCTCTTACTCACCATCCTCTTAAACCAGTCTCTTACATGCATTGTATTCCCTCTTCCACCTCCTGACACATTCCTCAGTAGTGTTCTCCTATGTGTCTTCCTTTTCTTCTCTGTTGCATCTTTCACTTCTTCTGACCACCATGCACTCCCTTCTTCTGTGTCCTGTACCCTACCACATCTGCTGCTGTCCTAACTACTAGTGAAATTTCAGTTCCATTAGCAGCAGCTGTGGGAAAAAACTCTGGTTTAGATAAAAATCAACCCAAATTAATGGTACTATCAAAGACAAAAGTTGTGTCACTGTCTTGTCCCATGATTTAATAGAACTCGTGAAACATAATGAAAGCCCCACCACAGTAATGTCTATGTCCAGTATGGTTAGTACTGTACCATATGTTTTCAACAAATTTTACAACACCACTTTTGTCTTTGATAGTACATATGATTAACATGTGTTCTACTTTTTATAGCATTGTCTAATAACACTATTATCCAACAGGTTGTGCAAAATATGGCAGATGAGTCGATGCTGTCCATAGAGGTTCTCCAAGACAGCACTGGGCAGAAATATAGGCTGTTGATGCGACTTACCTAAAGGTCCATCATATACATCACAGTGCCACTGAAACTGCCATCACATCCCACAATAACCAACCACAGTGCCTCCCAGTCATAGTGTATCCCATCCTTTCATGTCCTTGTATTCACAATCTCACATTTTCACTTCCCTAGAGCAAACTTGACAAGAATGCACACTCATATTTTCAGGCTTTCATTGTGCAAGCATTTCTCTACACAATACAGAAATATTCATATAGGTATTGAATATGAGCAAAAAATTAAATACACTATTTCCATATGGTATACATAGCACCCATTATTGCATAGAGTAAGAATGTGCACACAAGAACACAAACTAACCACTAGTACTAACCGTATCTAGTAAAATGTTTAATGTCTATTGAGCTCAAATATATATATATATGTATATATATATATACCTGTACATAAAACAAGTAATTGACAGACAGAGCCATAGGTGTGGGGCCTGCAGTACCTTCTTGAACTAAAGTATGGTTGCCTCTTTGTTTACTATGGTTCTCTCCATGTATGGACCTTGAAATTCTGACTAATGAATTCAAAGCAAAAGTAAAAACTGTACCCTTGTAAAGTTATCATTATATGTAGCTTTATCATTACCAGACTGGGTATTGAGGTGTACACCAGATAATTTTGGAGGAACAACTGACTTGTGTGTGTGATCGTACGCAATATTTGTGAAAGGAACATAAATATCACCCACAGCAAATTCGGTTGTGCTGACTGTGCACTCCTGCATATCTTATATGTGCAATCATAAATATAAGGTTGTGTATCGATGGAAGAAAAAGTATGAAAACTAATGATTGTGTGAGAATCTTCAGTTTATGTGGAATAATTACTTTGGATACTGATAGTGAAATGTTACCATATACTTTTACAGTAGAAAGCTTTTTACTGTCATGGCTTAAGGAAAAGGGTAGAATATAGTAAAATTGTTAAGGACCACATAATATTAACTATAAATCTGACAATGTCATTTACAGTAACTGACGGTGATGTATCAAGACATTTTTTATTTAATTTAAAGTTATAATTACAAAAATATAAATTAATACTTATATCTACCTCAAAACTTAAGCTACACTAGCTTTTATACACAACACTTTCTGTAAAAGTTGCAGCAAAGTTTCACTTGGAATAAAAATACTATTACTGTATAGTTTATATAACTATTGGTGTCACTAAGTATGAAGCAATCAGATCTAAACTTAAGAGTTTATATATTTGGACATCAGTAATTCAACTAAACTTTTGATTAATATAAAATTTGGACAAGGTTGTCATGTGACTGGATAGCTATGTGCATAATATGTCAGTGCTGAAATTTTGACAATTGACAGTACAATACTGTTGTCATAAATAACACCAAAATATACCATGCTTCAAAGAAATGTTGCCTCAATGCCATCTAATCCAGGCCGTATATGACTGCTAGGAATTAGTGACTTTCTACAAATTGAGCACAATATCTTTATAATTGAGTAAACATTATTGAAACACACTAAAAAGATGCATAACTTAATAAGATATAACTGAACTCGTTAATTATTGCTGCCATTTTCTTCAGAACAATTGAAAATAATGGTTGGAAAGTAGGGGGAAAAAGAAAAAAGCCTTCTTAAGGTGTACAATTACTATACAGTTGATAAATGGGCTTATGAAAGAAAACTACCTGAAAGTACAGTCTTCTTTCATGATCCATGACAAGATATTTGTAAGAATAACTTGAGAAATTCTTCAATTTTGGTACAAGTACAGTATATGTTTATCGTGAACTGACCTTGTGTTTGTCGCGTTCTGATATTTCACATTGTGTGTAGCCCACTGCAAATCTTGCCATCTTCATTAGAAGTTTGTAAGATATTCTCTAGCTAGTTGTTCTGCCCCTGCTTAACATGTGCCCCCTGGGACCCTGGAAAAAAAAGATCAATCATAATGGTGTTTACACTGCATGCACTACAACTCATGGCAGTCAAATAGTGAAATGTTGTATGAATGTCTGGAAAACTAGCGGTCACGAACTGGTCAGGGTTTCTCAAGGATAGCAAGTGCTAATACATACTTTCCTGCATTTTGTTCATGGTAGTTCTATGTTGCATGTGGTACTGTGTGTGGTTGGTGTGGAGTGGGTTACATTGAGAAAACCATGATCCTTTTAAGGAAATGCAATACTTATCATTCTTTGTTTTTTAGATAAGTCCTCAGTTTGTTATTTCTACAGTAAGCCCTCAATTACACAAAAGACTGCAGTAGTGGTTTGGTAACAGTCATAATTGAATCCTGTCCTTGGTTCATATAGTGGAGGGAAGCTATCCTAACAAAGTACATAACCTACTCAATGGTTCCCGTTTTGTGTTTGTGACATGCAGGGAAGCTGAAGCCATCTGGACAAGGTATGTATCAATTCAATTTACACTTTTCAAACTGGATTCATATGCTATTGTGAGTTCTGTTATATTCCCATTTGCATCACACTCTCCAAACTAGGTCTGGATACTGGTGTTCTGTTGTAAAATTATGCAACCTCTGCATTATATAAACTCCCCTTTGGCTCAATACATTTGCATAATTGTGGGCTTATTGTGTATCCATATTTCTGGCTCACTCCTGTTATTTTCTCAGTTTCCATATAAAATACTCAACAGGAATTTAATTTCCAAAGAATGGTTTCAAGGAAATCCACAATTATCTCATGAACAAAGCTCATATTTGTGGTTAGCATTTTTTTATTTAAATAATAATAGATATTGTTTTTATTAATTTTTGTTTTTCATTATTGGTATATTAGTTAAATTTCTTAATCTCTTTGGCAGGAAGCATCTTCGTCTGGCTAGAAATTTAGTTTTTGTAAACAGCTTACAGTGTGCTTTCTTAAGATCTATTTATGGCCTACATGAAATTATTTATAGATTTAGACAGTGACATTCACTTTCCAGTTTACACCAGAGTAATAGTTCTCAAAGACCTGCTAAAACACTGCCCTCAGTGTCTGGCTAAGTTTTCCTTATTAATTAAAAGAACATTTAGTTTGTGTTCAGTAATTTTTATAATCAAAATATACAGTAAACTACTGGTAGAAAATGTCAACCATACAAAAAAAAGGGAAAAGACAATACCTGTAGTGAATATGAATGTGATTCCCTCACTTTTTTGGTCAGCTGTAACAAAACAAACAGTGATATTAGGCTAATGTACATGGTTAAGTAAAAGAAATTTAAAGTTGTTATTTAGGGCATCAAGTACAATATATCCTGCACCTGTTAATTATTTTCTAGATTATCCTTGTGACTGAGTTGGTGCTGAAAATCATTCCTCAATTGTAGGGGAAGTAGCATTTTAAGTTCAAATCAATGTTTAAATTACTTTGTTGTATATGTTATATACATGTACTGTAATATACCGTATATATTATATGAGTATATATATGTTTATCATAAGCATTTGTAATATTTTGTATCAAACAATAGTCACTAAGTGCAGGTAATCGACAAAAAATACATAAATTTTGTAACACAGACATTTTAATATCCAGTGACATCATCCTATTTTATGCAAGTAAATAATTACTGGATGTAAAAATTAATGAACAAAAGCTTTGCGAGGAGTAGCAAGCTGAAGACCAGTTTGAATGCTGACCACTTGAATGTTCATTGGTGTTATTGTAGTAGTTTGGCCATCAGATGGCAGGTGGGAATACAGGGACTTACAAAATCTCACTTAACCCCTGTGGACTGGGTCATGTAAGTTACTATTCGTCAGGCGAGTCCGGGTGGAGGCAGTTGCCAAAGTCAGGTGAGGCTGGTAGCAAAAAAATGGCAAGCCCCTCCAGTACCAGGGGAGGTTGGTAATGCAAGGAAATTGGGTAGTGTACAGGAACCAGGTGAAGATATACTGTATATAAAAAAAAATTATCTTTCACAGGGTCAGAATTATTGTACTGTACTGTACAGTAGGTAGGGGCAGGTGAAGCAATAGACATCAATTGGAGCTGCTAAAGGGCATCATCAACCACCATGGAGGCATCAGAGCATAGTGGCAGGAGAAGGGTGGGGAAAGTAAAGGCTAGATAGGCCCGGGAGGAGGAGGGGGTAACAACCCATCAAAAGACGGACATCTCGTCGTCTGACACCATCAGTCAGACACACATGTCTAGGGAAGTGGAAGACTGCTTATGAATAACCTCAAACCAAGACAAAAATAGTCTCATACACAGCAATAATCAATACACCAATATATTCCCCAGCATATAAACCATTTACAGGCAGAAAAAGAGCCCGATTGAATCACAAATGTCAACAGAAAAACCGAGACATGGCAGGAGGTCGAAAACATGCCTGCTCCCAGGTATAGTGTTGTCAGATGTCTGGGAGGAGAAGGTGAAAGCAAGGTGGGACAACAAGCATGAAGGAAGTTGAAGAATTATAAAGGAGTGCCTGGGGTTGAAGGGGTGCCAAACCCAACAGCACTGCCCACATCCCCGCAGGCAATACTCCCATCTACAGGGGATGCCTCATATGAAGCCACCTTGGTTCCACAGCACAAACTCTGCATACCTAACATGACAACACATAGGTTCCAAAAGTTAAATCTTCATATACATCACCCCACCAACATTTATCTATATTTCCCTGCAAAACAGGCCAGACATTCACAAGAGGTGGGAAAAAAAACACTGGGAGTACCTGAAGATAATGGATTTTATTCCTACGTAAAGTGACCTACACATACAACCAACATGTTCAATATATTCTCCACTATGCGATTAGTCTTCAAGTACTGTTGTAGCGTTAGCCCCAGCCGTCATGGAGGCCAGGGGCATTGTGGGTAAGAATTTTTATCTAAATATCAAAAGTAGAAAACACTTATCCAGCAAATTTTTTCACTACTAGCTTAAATATTTTTTGTTTTAGAAGTGATTCATACACAACAAATAACAACAACAAGGAATCTGAGTTTTCAGGGAAGGATGGAAGGAAGGGAGATGTTAAAATACTGGAAGAGGAGTTGGGAGGAGAAAACTTGAGAATAGGGAGAGGTCTGAAAAGAAGGTGGACAGCATGTGGCTCAACAGACAGGAGGGGGGGGGAAAAAGTGAACAATAAAATATTTGGGAGGGATATAAAGAATAAGATGGACAGTAGTACTAGAAATGAGAAGCACAAATAAGTACTATACAGGAATCCTGGTCAACCAGACTTTATCAGTCCATAACAAAATGTTAGGATATAGTTAAAGATAGGTGGATTCCCAATGAAGAATATGGAAGAGTTGACTGAAGAAGAAACACAAAATAACATGAACCTGGCTGGAATGAGGATACACAATGATAGAGAGGGAAGCAAACTGATTAGGGAAAAAAAAGGATTAGCAAGGGGAAACCGAGCTCATTTGGGAAGAGTAAGGTAGCCATAGATGATTGTTGGTACAGTAAGATATACTTAAGAAAAGTTATTGAGGGAGAACGGCAGAACAGAAAGAAGGGATACATATATGATGAGGAAATGAGAGGAGGAAGTAACTCTAAAAGTCACACACCCATGACACTATAAAAGAAAGCCACGTTAACAACCCAACACCGATAATAAAGTAAGGACGAGTTCACAAAAGCGCTTGACTGAATGCTAATGTCCCAACCTGAGGGAGTTGTATTCAAGATAATATTGGGCTAGATAATGACCATGACTGGTACAATGGCTTCATAGCCACGTGGAACCATCTTTCCAGTCATCCCCTTCCCATTGACTTTTCTCTAATTTTTTATCTGATGAACAGGCTTCATTATTTCCAAAATTAACAAGGATTTAGAGTAATAATGAAGCATTATCCTCATAACTGTAAATATATTTACATACTGTTGTTTAAGCTGAGGCAGAAGCACATTGTCTGGCACGCACAGACCATGGAAATGGTTTACACAATGAATGCACCAAAATGGATGATGTAGTTGGGATTGGGATGAATAGATGTGGGAAGAAAACAACAAAATGGGGGAAGGGGAATATATAATAGAATTGGGGAAGACATGGGGATCAAGAAAGGAAGTACAGTTGATATAAACTGAGAGAAATAGAAATGGTATGGAAAGAAACAGACAGGGAGGAGTAAGGTGGTGAGCTTAAGTATGAAACAGGGTAGCAAAATCACTTGTTAAGAAGGGATTTAAGAGCTAGAACAGGTGGGCATGATGGCATGGGATGGGACAGGAAGGTGAAATACTAAAGTTGATGGGAAGCTGATAGGGTCAAGATAGCATTAACTCCAATCTGGGGTGAAATGACTTACACTCCAACAACAACTACATGTACACAAAAAGAAGAAGAAAAATTAAAAAAAAATTGACGACACTACTCACTAAATTCAACTCTCAAAAAACTTGTCTTTAATTTATCAACATAAGAATACTGTGAATCGTAACTTCCTTCAGGCTATTTACAGTTTACATACAAAATTTACACAAAAAAAGCGACACCAGTGTAAACTCACTGTATTATTCACGACTATGCAGGGAAGAAGGTGGGGAAGTGGGACGTTAAGGGAAGGGGATGTAGGTTGACATACCGTACGCCAGCGTAAAAGTTTGGATCCTTAAGGGAATTAAATGATAAGGCTGAATGATGAAGAGATGACAACAATTGATATTGATGGCCTTTAGTGACGATGGTGGCAATGATCGCAGTACTCATTAAAAAAGAATGATGAATGTTACAGCGTTGACAGCTCAAAAACGTTAAGCACAATTATAACCCATGTACTATAATGATCATCACTCCCATGTCCACACCAACATGCACAGCAAATCGGCCCATACACAACACTACAAACCGTGCACAGACATGACCTGACCTGCATCTGAAACACACCCACCACTGCCAACTTCATCTGAAATCACACACCACTCTCTGACCCATATGCTAAAATTCATGGGCTTGGCAATAGCAATGACCCGTACATTGATATTCTAGATAGCATACTGTACTATAAAGAGCCATCCTTTCAGTCACCATCACTGCCTAGTCTAGGAGTGTTCTTTCATATGGTCCTTTCTCTCACATCAAGTAAAATTCTGTACTGTACAACAATATATAAACTAATATACTGTATCTGGCTCTGCCACTCACTCTCTCTCTCTAGATCATACTCAGTTTGGGCAGGAAGGAAGGAAAGAGGACGGACAAGAAGAGTTACATTTAAGACCATCTCATGACACATTGCTGAGAGCCTGAACAACATTCTATTCATGCCTTATCTCTTCTGTACTGTAGTAACCATAGTCTACCCTGACTAGTACATGGCAATCATACCCTCATACTTGTATCAATGGTTCATTAATGGGTGTTGGGTATCTTAAACAAGTATTATATAAGAATTAATTTGACCAATAATATCAAGGGAGCTAAGACTTTGTTGACAAACTAAGGGTACCATTTCCCCCAATCTGTGAGAAGAAACAAACACTACAGTACAACTGCACTTTCGTATACAGATACATAATTGGTACATTTTGACTATTTTGTGGCACAAGGTTCAAGACTCTACAACCTCCAGTTCAATGACATCATCCAACAGCCCTTAACATGTACTGTACTATTCAGATACTGTACTGTACCTACAAAGGGCATGGGGTCAAGTACCAACAACAACAAACTGGACTATTTAAGTGGGAGGTGAAGCATCAGACATCTGGGTTACAAGTGAATGCATGGCACAGTTTCATGAAGTTAGTTTCTGATAATCTATAAAATTAAATTCTGTACACAAAATATTAATTTACCACAACTTCCGCCTCTCTACAGGAACGACATAACCAAATTCAACATTCTGCTAAGTTTTTATCACAACATGCATGACTTTTGCAAGCGTCCATTCCTAAACAGCTTTCCATGGATCGATACAGTGCAGAGGAGCATAATTTATGATAAGTGTATTTAGAAATTTTATATTTGCAGTAAGTGATGAAAAATAATCCAACCTCACAATGATCTGTAAAGTAAGTTGGCTGGACTGAGCATCTAATTCAATTATTTACTTCACTCATCTTCACGTCACACATAAATAACCATTTCATTATGTCTCGCTCACACAAAGCACCTTGACAAAAATTATATAAAATAATAATAAAATAAATAAACTATCAATTAACATTACAGTACTGAATTATCAGCATTATTTTTTCATAAGCACAACGGCTCAAACTTGGTACTTTCCTTTCACAACTAGGAGTTAACATGGAGCTGCAGTATAATTATAGGGAATAATACAATAAGAAAATATGCCAGAGACCAGACTGGATATACAGATCTTTAGGGTAGAAGTGAACACCAAAACCATGACACAAACCTTACCTCTCAAACTGATGTTGAAATACCATAAAAATAATAAAAATTGGTTTCTAACATGCAGTTTCCCACAGAATATCATTGCAAATACTGACCTTCTTAGATTTTTAATAAATGAGGATACTTCATGGACGCAGTGCACACATAACTATCATTGATATCTCATCCCTTGATTTTGCTGGCACCGAAAAAGTGAAAGCAAAACAAATCGAAGAAGTTTGGAGAAGAGATAAATCTGGGTTTGGGTTCCAGCTCTCATCCCACACCCTGATATGGACTGGTAGATTTGTGCGCTTCAAAGCAGGGAGGGGAATAGGGCAGCCCGTCCACTCACTCAATCTCTTGTACTGAACAACTATATGTTTAGGTCTAAGTTCTTCACCACACTAAATAAATTTGTCATATTCTTCAACTATAAAAATTCTCATGAAATTCTTTGAAATTACAAAAATGGTCTGGGATCATTGAATGGAGTGGTTTCAATACATCACACTCCTTATCCACTTTATTTTCTGCCCGCAATAAGCATATCTCTAGGGTTAAATACTGTATAAATATACGGTATATAAATGATCTTATTAACTAATACTTTATATAAATTTCCTTTACTAGATGAACTTTCAGACACCTACTGCTGTCCATGACAGTCCTTATTTCTAAGATATTCTCATTCTGTATCTTATTAAACTATGAATGCTGTCAATCTCACTTTCTTTGAGATTCATATCAACATTAATCCCAAGGGACCATAGGCTACATAGCCTACATAAAACATACTGTAATGCATTGGGGAAGGACAATAACTGAAGTACTGCATAATAGATACTATGATATAGATAGCCTGGATCTCAACATTTCTTACACATAAATCTACCATCTTAAGAGGGTAATCTCTTGTGGACTGCTTCCTCCTAACTATACAACAAAACATACATCCCTTACTCATAACCTGGGATAGTTCATTGTTTCCTGGAGTAGTTTGGAGGAGTGTGTAGCCTTCTAGTTCATCCACAAAACCTTACCCCCTTAATCACTTGTATGACACCAGTCTCTTCAACTCCTCCAGTACACAGTATTAATTCCTTCACTAAGCCACCCAACCTTATCATCATTTACAACTGATTATCCTGCTCACCATACACATACAGTACTCAAAACACTAAACACCATAACTAAATATATATGTACTCTAATACATAGCACTGTACAATACTTTCTTGCCAATATACTTTATAAACTCTGAATCACTCAAAACAGTACACAATTAACTAAAGAAGATTTTAAACTAATTTCAATACATACTTATGGACTTTGTAACACTCTAAACAATACAAGTGGTTTAACCTTACCTTTCTAAACATTTATGAGCCAAGGTCGATTGATAACTGCAACATTCTTACCCGTATAGGTAGTGCGCAATTTTACAGTCAAATCCCACAAAATTAATGCAATATGACAAATCTAGGTACTGTAATGTTAAGTAATATAAGGTTAACTAAAACTAGACTGCAGTAAGCTGTCTTGTTTGTAATTGAAGGAATCAGATCAATTAAAAACCATGGTCAAACAATATAGCTGCCTTAAAATGTATTTCACTTACACACACGTACACACACACACTATCTCTCTCTCACACACTATCTCTCTCACACACACACACATGTACACACTATCTCTCTCTCACACACACACTATCTCTCTCTCTCTCTCTCTCTCTCTCTCTCTCTCTCTCTCTCACACACATTATATCTCACTCTCTCTCTCACACTCAAACACACTATCTCTCTCTCTCTCTCTCTCTCACACACACACACACACACACTATCTCTCTCTTTCTCACCCACACACACAAACGTAAACTTTGCTAATGCTCATAGGCTAGCTTTACTGTATGTTTCATCCTCTAGTCTTTAACAAGTGCTAAAACAGCGCAATAAGTGACTAAGGTACGGTAGCCGGGCCTATGCTGGTTGGTTGGTTATGGGGTCAGACACTATAATTCCTGAGTGAGATGATGATGATGGAATGCTCATTGTCTGGAAACTATAACTGAAAAGATTATGAAACTATACCGGTAATTATAACTATTAACTATAACTCAAAAGATTATGAAACTAAAATTATAACTAAAAACTAAAACTGACTGAAAAGATTATGAAACTATAACTATACTGGTAACTATAAACTATAACTGAAAAGATTATGAAATACTGATTAATTAAGTGTGAAATAACTGAAAATATTATATGAAATACTGATTAGGTTGAAAATATCATGAAATACTGATTAGGTGTGGAAAAAAAAATGGGCAAAAAGAATAGAATATAGTACGGTAATTCTATATTTTCCATTAACCTGTCAAGAGAGGGAGCTAAAAAAATTAACCTGTCAAGAGAGGGGGCTAAAAATTAACCTGTCAAGAGGGGGGCTAAAAGAAAATTGTCAAGAGAGGGGGCTAAAAATGAACCTGTCAAGAGGGGGCTAAAAAATTAACCTGTCAAGAGGGGGCTAAAAAATTAACCTGTCAAGAGAGGGGGCTAAAAAAAAAAAAAAAAAAAAGTGGAACCGGCAGTATGGATTGAAATATTGTTTACTAATGTCAAAAATGTCCCGGGATTATTATAGGCTACTCAAGTGAACATAACGCCCGCTGTCAATTAATTCACCAATAAAAAAATAAAAAAAATCATAATTTTATCTTCGACATTATCAAACTAAACCCTTATCTCAAAAAAAAAAAAAAAAAAAAAAAAAAAAAAAAAAAAAAAAAAAATTACATGACCTCAGTAATGACAAAATAAATAAATTGTTTTATCTTCGACATTATCAAAAAACCTTATCTAAAAAAAATATATATATATTTATCAATTTGGAAAATCTGTATATGTGGTCCACGCGGCAAATATTTACAATTTATGTATATTTAAGTAGGGGACAATGTAATGTGTTCGTGTGTAATGAATATAATAGGCGGTTGCACTTAACTTTCGGCAGAATAGGCTTTCGAAAAATCGCGACCGCTTTTGAGACGAAGTCCAGCGTAGCGCCTCCGAGACAAAGTCCAGCGTAGGAGTAAGTCTACGGTGTTAATACCCTAAGTTCAGACTCCAGCGTTCACGGTGTCTTTCTCTCCCAGGTCCTTCTTTAAAATAAGCCACTGAACACTGTACAAAGTAGTCCACATCATGATGGGATGCTCATGTGCTACTTCAAGTTGTCATCTCGTAAATCATGTATTTTTTAAAATTAAATGACGCTTTCAATATTCTTTTAATTCCATCACCATTTATATATAGATAATTTCATTATTTACTCACTTAATTTCATAAATTATTTTCTCATCTCATAGTATTATAATCATTATTATTAATGCAATCTATCAACCTTCTGTATTCATCCGCAATTTTCCACCACCATCCCATTTTCACTGCTACGTGTCAGTAATACGTGACAAGCTGACCCTACCGACATGGCGAAGCCGGTATGGCTTTTTTTTTCACGCATTTTGCTAAGCCACAAGAACTTTTTCATTTATGTGTGGATCATAGGCTAATTTTGAAACATAAAATAAGTGAGCAGTGTGGATAGGAGGCTATGGATTATAATAACAAATTACGCGATGTAACAAATATGTCAGCCGGATCACGGCCCAGGTTTCTTCGAAAATTTAATCATCTGCACAATTTTCCTGCAAGTCTGGTAAGAGTTAAAACCTTTTTGTAATATATTTTATTAACAAATAGCAATAATAATTATCTATAACAATTGTAATGGCCAGTCAGGTAGTCTGCTAAGGATAATAAAGGGGGGCAGTTAGGTCACGTGAGGTTATGTCCCGGTAGTGTGCCCCAGTTATGTCCCGGTAGTCTGCCCCGGTTAGGTCCCGGTAGTGTGTCCCAGTCCAGATTAGGTTAGGTCAGGTCAGGTGAGGTCTGACTAGTTTCTACTGTATATTGTGCCGTGGTCTGCCCCGGTTAGGTCCCGGTAGTCTGCCCCAGTTATGTCCCGGTAGTCCGCCCCGGTTATGTCCCGGTAGTCTGCCCCGGTTATGTCCCGGTAGTCTGCCCCGGTTAGGTCCCGGTAGTGTGTCCCAGTCCAGATTAGGTTAGGTCAGGTCAGGTGAGGTCTGACTAGTTTCTACTGTATATTGTGCCGTGGTCTGCCCCGGTTAGGTCCCGGTAGCCTGCCCTGGTTATGTCCCGGTAGTCTGCCCCGGTTAGGTCCCGGTAGTCTGCCCTGGTTAGGTCCCGGTAGTGTGCCCCGGTTAGGTTCTGGTAGTCTGCCCAGGTTAGGTTAGGTTAATTATCTAAACTTGCCTCGGATTTCCAAAATCTTGACATTTATCCCTCAGGAAAATTGCAAAACCCGAGCCAACTTTTGCCGAAACTTGGCTCGGATTTCCAAAATCTTGACATTTATCCCTCAGGAAAATTGCAAAACCCGAGCCAACTTTTGCCGAAACTTGGCTCGGATTTCCAAAATCTTGACATTTATCCCTCAGGAAAATTGCTAAACCCGAGCCAACTTTTGCCGAAACTTGGCTCGGATTTCCAAAATCTTGACATTTATCCCTCAGGAAAATTGCAAAACCCGAGCCAACTTTTGCCGAAACTTGGCTCGGATTTCCAAAATCTTGACATTTATCCCTCAGGAAAATTGCTAAACCCGAGCCAACTTTTGCCGAAACTTGGCTCGGATTTCCAAAATCTTGACATTTATCCCTCAGGAAAATTGCTAAACCCGAGCCAACTTTTGCCGAAACTTGGCTCGGATTTCCAATTTTTCGACATTTATGCAGGTCAAGAAACCAGTATCAATGCAAAATAAGCTCATTTACGTGTTTTCCCCCACCCAAAACCCCCGGTTCCCAGTGCTCTCCCCCAAGATTGAAGGGGTTAGGGAATATGTATAAACCAAGTGGTTTCCGATCAATATTATGGTCACTAATGAATAGAACAAGTAAAAATAAGCAGGAAGAACAAAAAAAACACAAAAAAAAACACGTGGACCACTTATACAGAATTACCATCAATTTTTTTTTTATCTCGTGTATGGAAACAATTAATTAACAGTTACATTAATTATTATCAAACTAAAAAACTCCATTAATTATCTTACTTAAATGAATAAAGATAGAGCTGGACTATGGGCGTGTTCCTTAAAGGTGAAAAATAAATAGACTGAAGGGAGTGAAGTTGTCAACCCTAATATCGCCATATTTTTTCGTCTGGTAGAAATTTTCCCCGTTTTTTACTCTTGAACAATCTGTATAGGCCTATATAATTTCCCCATTGGTGTACCTCAAATTCCCCATGTCTAGGGAAAATTTTCACCACCATACTTGGCAACACTGATTATTATTATTATTATTATTTATGGACCGACCGAATTTTTGTACAGTCCTTTATTATTATTAGTTTATTTGTATTTATTCGTTGTTTTTTTTGGGAGCTTTAACGTAATTTTTTTTTTATCAAACGAATATAATACGTGTATAAATGGAAGGAAATTTAATTATTACTGATGCTGATAGAAATAAACCATTTTTTTTTTAATATCTATAAGTAGTCCCGAGGGCGAGTTTGTTGTACAGACCTATTCAAGAACATCCGTGGTGTATACGATGGCGTGGCGAGATGGATGGTTCCGGTACGATGGCTCCATAGTGGTTTGTCTATGGAGCCATCGTACCGTTACCACACACCATCGTAAGCACCACAAACGTTCTTGAATATGGCCCATATTATAATGCAATGATGACCACGTGGCGACTATCAATCTATCTATTTCACTCTCCTTATACTATTTACGAAGTTAGGATAATAAACATGTGTAAAAATGAAGGCTGTAGACATAATTAAAGTGTAAATGACTAATTATAACTTGTATGTTGTTAAAAAGAAAACAAAAACGGTCCTGATAATTATGGTCTATTAAATTTCTCTCCTTGGGCTTATGTTAATGTGTCTTACGTAGCCTATTCAAGAACATCCCGCCATGGTGGTGTATACGATGGTGTGGTGCCGGTACGATGATTGACTGACTGACTCCATAGACAACCAAACAATACAGCCATCGTACCGGCACCACCACCACCACGCTATCGTATATACCACTAATTAATTAAATATGGCCCAATTAATGAGTCCCGGCATATAATATTATATCGCATTAATATTTCTCGACTTCCTTTATCTAGTCCAACCATCATATTATAATTAGCAGCCCTTCCCCTAGATTGTACATAATAAATAAATAAATAACTACAATAATTCCTGTGTAGTCTTCAAAATTAACCTCCATCAATAAATGTTAAAAAATAAAATAAAAACTGAGATAGTCCTTGTGTTGGGTTGCAGTTAAAAAAGGGGATAATTTTCACCTTTGGTATATCTGGAGCAAACTAATTCCTCTAAACTATACCAAACAACAGGCCATCATTATTTATTTTTGTTAATTATAAGCTGGTGGTCCTGTTTCCTGGCTGGCATGCTTTGGAGGAATGAAGGCGCTCCAATGGTACCAAAAGTGTATTAACCTCTAAAAACCTTGGCTCATGATGTTCTCCTATTTAAGGCATGAGTATAAAGCTGAAGAGAAAGTACATACATAAATTGGATTAGAATTCTCAATCCAGACACAATTACTGTTTTACAATTTTTGTCACGTGAAAATAAAGGTATACAGTACAGTAATCTAACCTTAAAATCCCTCTGGACTTGAGGTTAGTTCCCATTACAATAACCTTAAAATTACACCACATGTATGTTTCTCCAAGCCATGGTGACTTTTGCACGTAACGGTTTTCATTATGTATTTCCATGAGCATTGCCCATCATGTCCCATCAAAAACAATACACTGACATCTTTATATAGCTAGTCAATTTTAAAGCTAGAGAACAATGCATGGATTGCTTGCTTGCTCCTAATCAACATTGTAATACAGTACCTTAATCATCTCTTTAAAACCACCCCTTATCTATATTGGTCAACCCGAACCCATAGGATAATAATTTTTTGTAAACTCCAGAAAGAAAACAACAACAGGTTTGCAAGGAAGGAGACGGATCCTTTGGCTGAAGAAAGTCTAGACATCAATTATTAACATTCATTTTCTCCCTGACCAATAGTGTACAGTACTGTATTGTATTGTTCCTGGTATACAGTACAGTACATTATTTTGGAACACTTCTATATAAATATGCTACATAGATATGAAAATAAAATAATTGACCACTGAATATCAATACATAGTCAACTGTACAGTACTTTACTATTGCAGTTTAAAAAAAATCCATTTTCTACTACACATTAATTTGATTTTATCTTTTACCTTTCTTTGATATGACTGGGAATGATTACTGAAGGTGAAGTTATGAATGATGACAAACATTGTGTTACTCTGGCTATCAACAAAGGTTCTGCCATTCTGCCTAAGGGACCTGTGATACTTGTGTATTGGAGACAACTCATTCCTTCATTCAAAGCTGTTAAACAAATTCCCAAGGGGTCCTGTTTTACTATACAATCTGGAGGAATCAGTTGCCATCAATGTTAACTATATCACTGGTCCTTTAATTATATAGGTACAGTACAGTCCCCTAAAAATGGCATTAACATTACCAAAATACTTTATGGAACACTTGACAGTTGACATTTGCAGTTGACTCCCAATACCCTCTTATTTTATCTGTACTTCAGCTTTGAAACATCTGTGGTCCCAAGTTTATTACTTACAGTTCATCACCTAACCTTTAAGGATTGTTATCCCTTCTCTTTATCTCTTCTGTTGGTCATACCAATATGACTCTAGCAGTTGTATTATCGGGTGTTTATTCAACATTAATCAGTTCGGTTGTTCACTGGTGGAGTCACTGGTGGACTCAGTATCAAGATTCATATACTGTGGACTGTACCATACCATCAGAACCCATCAGAATGCAATACAACCTATAAAACCCAACAGAACTTATCCTAACCCACAAGGAAATATCTACTCCCTCCTAAAACCCACTCAAAAGGTACGTTTAAAGTGGCAGGAGATACAACCAAGCTGGTCTGCAGTATGATCTATAAAACAGGGTCTCAGTAGATTGATATAGGTTATAACAGATAGGAAGAGTCTTTCTGGGCAAGTAAAAGTTGTATGGGTACAATAAGAGGTACAAGTGAACACTAGAGGTTTTATGAGATTTACGAGGGGGTTCTAATGGAATACCGAAGTATCAAATAGGTATACAAACAATACTAATGGTTTAATAAAGACTACTGGATACTGTAAGAACTGGTTATTATAGGGCTCTAGTATATGTAATAATGATTCTACACAGTGTAAAAGAGGATACTAAGTGTTATAAAGGAGGATTCTATCTGATGAATTTAGGATACAAGGCATACTGATGATTTGATAAGCCTGGGAGATGCGTTTGGACAAGTGTAATGTTTATGTGGTACCAGAGCAAATGAGGGACTAGGCATCAGGGAACATAGTATTCATTCCAAAGCAGTACTGGTGCTTGTGTCACACCAATACCTCAGTGATGTTTTGATTTCTCAATGAAAAATGTGACTTCTGAATTCTGTGGGGTTTACTTTACAAATACAGCAGAGAACACCAGTGAAAACAGATGTTGTTTTCATTTTAAAATTGAGTGTTGCATCAGTCTACAATGAGTGAGGGGTCAGTATAACACAAATACCAATACATTCCATAAACACTGTCGTACTGTACAAACTTACATTCTGGGAGAGTTAATAAGTACCTACAGGCTGTTATAACATCAACACACACAAACACCAACCACAACATTGATATGATTGACACAAGGGGAAATTATGCAAAATATTTCATTTATAAGGGGAGATAAGGTGAGAAAAGTGCTGGGAAGAGGAAAGAGAATTGTGGGGAGCTTGGGGGAGAAAGTGTTGGAGGAGGATTGGATAATATACAGACTTCACTTATTTAATATTGCTATTTACACTATGTATGTACAAGGTTTAGAGAATCATTTTAATGTGCCTGCCATTATTAAAAGACATTCCTTTATAAGGCGATATACCTCAACCCACCGCCAGCAGGCCAATAATATTCACCACAAAAATATTATAAATACCCAGAAGTCCATTTCACAAAGATAAGATAAAATCTTCCCACTTAAATATATATATATATATTTATGTATAGATATATATATCTCTATGTTTCAAAAAAATCTTTTCGCCACCTAAGTACTAGAAATCACCAAGTATCAATTCACTATAAAAAAGTGAGTGAAGAAACATTATTATAACCTCTTGGATGGCTTCACTTCACGTACTCCTTCCAGAGTTTGGTACACATATAGAACACCATTGTCACACTACACACAACATCCACTTCACTTTATATCAACAATACATAACAGTACAATGATAACTTCCCATAGTGAGCATATCCAGTTCAGCTACCGGTACATGGTGCTGCTCCTGGTGTTGTGTCTTGTTGTCATCACTTGGAAAGGCTGCAGATCACACCAAACTCAAACAGATTGAATAATTGCTCAACTGTGTTTGCCCACAAAATATCTGCATATTCTACAGCTTCACCACATACACACACACACACCCACTCATTTAAGAATCATTCTGTACGCACATTCAAAATGACCCATCAATAGAGAATCATGGCGGATATATCTTGATATGAATGGCTCATAACAGATTACTTCCAATATGCTTAATCTGCTTGAACACTCATTTCTGGTTACTGATATTTTCAATTGATTGTCTGTCAGCAAACCACACACATCTGATATGCTGCATCTGCATTTGAGAAGAGGAAAAATATTTCTTCTCTCTAAAAATCACACTTAAAATTATTTTACCTGATAAATTTTCATTATATCGCTTTCTTAAATAATATAAATATTATGGTATAACGTCTAGATCAGTCATGTCGCATCCAGGTTAAAAGATTTTATCTGCTAAGAGATTATAGTAGACTGGACCTGCATATTTGGCTTTATGGTATGTAAAACAGTATGAGGTTCTTTACTGTCAAATACAGTACCTTTACACTTGTACTTCTTTATTCACAAATTTGCACACTAAGAGTTGAAATATCATGTAATTTTCTTATTAATCTTTTTAGGGTCTACTTGCAATTTAAAAAATCAGTCATATGCTTCAATTTACAGTGATTTTCAAACCTCTAAACTTTCATAGAGGTGTTTAACTCTTCAAAATTCAATATTCTTGCAAGAAAATAATCTAATAAAGATTTTTTTCATTATAATCTGTAGCTCTGCATTTGTCATAATATTAGCTTCAGCTCTGAGATTTCCTGTATAACAAATATTTATCTCCATACTTGATAGACTATTTTCATCTCCACACTTTCTGTATCTTTTTGAGAGACACTTTCTTTAACTTATGGACTGCAGCACGGAGGTCAGAGGGAGAGCGTTCATCATCTGAGAGTACCTCTCCCTCTGAATGTGCACCACTTGACCCTCCTGCTGCTCGCCAGGTCTCATGAAGACTCTTGAACCTCCGGTCAGGGAAGTTACCCTCATGTCCCGCTGCCAATGCACTGGGGTCACTATATGTCTCTTTCACAGGTCTCCGATCCTGATGGCGTGACCTACTGACTCTGCTGATGGCTGAAGAGAGAGTCAAGCCAAGTGCAGAAGCTGCAGCTGAGGCTCTACTAAAAGTACTCTCTACTGGTGCCCCTCGTTCCTTCAGCACCAATTTCCCAAGTGTCTTCCATGCAGCCTGGACCTTATATATATTTTCATTATCTGGCACAACTCGACGCTCTACCCTGGGATACCTTCGTTTGGCAGCCCCTCCAGATGGCTCTGTCAGCTGTCCATACTCCAATTCCTCCACCAATACAAATCTTGTTGGGTCTTCCATTCTGCGGGCCTTCACCAGAGCCTGAGCCAAGATATCCTGTGCAGTACTGGAGGTTGGAGCCTTCAATATGGTATATGGGATAGAAGTGGCAACATTATATACACATACAAGGAAATTATCCTCTTCCTCCCATCCTTTTGCTTCCTCACTCACCTCCCCTTCACTTCCACCCCCTCCACTGCCTCCACCTCCTAATGTCCCTCCTCTCTTCTTCTTTTCCTTTGATGCAGTACTCATGATAGTGGTGAGCCAAGCCCGGGTACTGGGGTCATCAGAGGTTTTCTTCAACACAAATTTCCCTTCACCCTGCCAGTGAGCCTGAGCTTCAAGGGGCCTCTCATTCATGTCAAGGATACGCTGAGTGGTAGGGTTGTCTCCTTTCCGTTGCCACCCCTTGGCCACCTCCTCAATTAAAATGTAGTCTTCTAATCTTGCCCCTTTGCCAATCTTGGCCACAGCCTTATTGATGACATCACGTGTGGTACACTCCTGTGTGGCACTGATCACTGTATATGGTTCATCTGGAACAACACCGTGTATTTTTACAAAGAACTTACGACGCTTGAGAGGAACTGTGGGGGTGATATCTTGGCTCTCAACAGCCTCTTTTTTGAGTGTGGATGGGACAATAGAGAGATCTTGGCCTGGTGACAGCTGCTGTATTTCATACTCTTCTTCCTCCATCATTGTGTAAATGAAGAGTGTGGATACAGGCAGTGGCTGGTTCAGGAGATTACGTAATCGTACGTGTCGGTAACCACGTCGTAAACACTTGAGAGGCAATATACGCTGAGCAGTGGTGTGTCCTGTCACTGTATCTGTCACTGTCAGCCGCACAAACGCCAGATCCTTGAACATGACCCGAATATTGAAGTTATCATTCCAGATTGGGTTGAAGGAATTGCGTTGCACTGTTTTGGTTTTGAACTTAAGACAGTCTACTGGAATGCCCATAACCTCCACCTCAACCTGTGGGCTACCTTGGAAATTTCCCTGACACACATATTGACCTGAAATTATTGAGATCTTGAGATTTAGCACATGCAAGCCATCAAATTCCTTGTCAAATGGGTTAAAGCGACGGTACATCATGTGATTATAGTCCCACATAACTTTGGGCTTGGGCACATAACCACATCGTCCTGTCTGTTCAAACATGGCATAGTTAAGATGTAAGTATGTGTCATCTGTCTGGTAATTCAGTGCTGCCATCTGGATCCCAAAAGCCCAAAAGTACAAAGGATTGAAATTTGACGAATCAATACGCATTGCTGCAGGGTATGTCCTCATCAACTGTGTCTCAGTGTGTTGTATAGCATCAAGAGGCTGACGACGACAAAGTCTCTTAGCTGTGTTCTCATTAAGTGAAGAACACATATAGCAAGGATGTACCCCCATTGGTCGCTTGAGGATGGGAGCCTGTAGGATTGGCTCAAGTCGACTGGGGTCTGATGCCACCTGTGTGTGTACTAAGATGGGTGTGTTGGTAATAATGGGGGGCTGAACAGTACTCTTTCTCCCTCCTATTATCACTTTCTTCCCTTTCACTGATTCCCTGGGACTGGCCAGATTAAATCCGTGAAACTTGACTGCTTGGCAGTAGTTGACCAAGTCTGAAAGTTCCTTTGCAATTTGACTGCTCAGCTTCTTGTACCTTGGGGCTGGAACTTCCTCATCCAGAGTCTCCACACTCTGGGATTTGGGTCGCATTCGACTTCCCTCTGCACTAGAAAGAGACTCTGTTCTGGTATCCATAGAAACACTCTTGATCACCAGGCAATGTTTCTCTTCATCAAAGAGGCTATCATGATGGCCAAGGTCAAAGTGCTCTGCAAACAGAAGGAAAGACGGGTTAATCAGGTACAAATTAAATCTTGTTATTCCTCTGATATTACAAACTTTAAGAGATCAATATTAGAGATATAATGGAGTAAAGAAATGAGCATCATATATGGATTAAGGGACAGCCAGAGCTGCTATTAATCTGGATTTAATTAAAGATCATTTACAAATATGTTGCTTATATTAAATCCAATATTTTCTTGATCTGTATATACTACAGTACAGTTGTTAAAAAATTCATCTTTTTCTCACCCTCCTCACCCTCATCATCATAGTCATCATCCTCATCTTCATCCTCACTGTCACCATCATTGAGTGAACCAGTGGAGGTGTTACTAATGAGGGAATTGGTGCGTCCTGGAGACCTGTTGGGAGCACCTTTTACACTTGGACCTTGTCCCACCTCAGCCACCAGCTTTTTGTTCTGTCAGGCAAAGCAACATAATTATTAATGGCTTGATGAATAAGGTTACTCTGTTAGTTTATATATTTTTACAACATATTTATGAGTACACTGATAATAGTGACAAAGTTACCCATTTTCCAGCTGTGCCACAAAGAACACACACACACACACACACACACACACACACACTTGAACTGACCCCAACTGCATAGAGAGGGATGTGGGAATATATTCCAAGTATTACAACTGTAATAGTATAGGTAAGGGTTCCTTGTAATTCTTGGTAACAGACAGAAAGAAGGGGAACATAAGGATTAAAAATCACTCCTGTGTTCTGAGGGTGAATGGAAGAATGTACAAAAAGAGCAACTCATTTTGTGGGTGTTAAAACAGATTCTAAGCATATAAGCACTAACACTCAGTCTACATCACTACCACTCAACCTCATTACAAGACATTATAATTTTCTTCCAAAACTAAAATGAGCCAATGAGAGGAGAAATTTAAAGATAGTATCTCTACTACAAGGAGGGGTCCAGTCATGTAGGAAAATGCACATGAGTGTTTTCCTTTTCTTTTTCCTTTTACCTTAATAAGAATCCTATACTTGAGCTGTGCTGGACTTGGGAGATGCACATCCTCTGAGAAGTCTGCCTCAAACAGGAACTTGGTCACCAGCTTGTCCCCAAACACCTGCATAAATATCTGTGCCATGCGTGCCTGTTGTCCCGTGGTGCAGTGGTTCTCAATGGATAAGATCACTGGATATGGTGAAGTTACAAAGGCACTCTTGTTGATTGTCTCCACCACACTCCTGTGTCGGGAAGGACAGTGGTGGTGGTGAGGGCAAGATTATTTGTTGTCTATCTGATAAAATGGTAGATAGTTTGCCGTTTGAATGATTTGGTTGAGTGTATGGAATCATGGTGATTATGAAGTATAAAGTTTACTGTTCATAGTTGTTAAATATTGTACAGGTAATTATATTTTGTCAAATTGGTGAAAAAGGTGGAAAAATATCAGACACACATATGACATGACATGAACCAATACCTGAAGGGAATTTTAGTGGTGAAGGTGTGACCATGGTATATCATGGGAGAGCCGTCATCCCCATCCCAACAGTCCAACTCCACACACCGGCATCCTGTCAGTAGTACCTGGGCAAAAAGGGAAAGGTATAAACAAAGATAGGTTGAGAAAGGTATGGAGTGTTATAATTAAAGACAGGCTGATAGAAGTGAAGAATGTAAATTGTCCTAATGTTCTGAAGTTTTAGATTTTCATTCTCCTAAACAGATACCAAAACACCAAATACCTGTACTGTACTGTAAGCTTTTGTTCTTGGTAGTGACGTTTATTAAATCTTAAGCTTTGTACGATCTGAGGTATGTGTCAGGCTCATTCGTTGGGTTAGGTGTAACTGGGTATGGCTACACCACTTCACAACCCAGTGACGACTGTTTTCTCACTTGTCTTAATTTAGTGATTGGAGCATCTAAAATACCTTCAGATAACACTTACCTGACTGTATAGCTCAACTGATGACTCTCCTTTCAGCTGGTGCCCGGTGAGGTAGGTATTGTGGGAGGAGGCAATATAGTAGTTACTGAGAGGCATGCTCATCTCCTCATCCTCATTTACAGTCACTCGTTCATCCAGGAAAGCATAGTTGTCTTCGTCCATCATGTAACGTGCAAAGCCTTCAAATGACAGCAACTCTTGTGATCTGAGAAAACAATATATAGAAGCTAAAATTTTCACCTATGTTGCTGATACTTTTAAAAAGAAAGCAAAATCTTCATACAGCATTGTACATTCTTTCATAGTAAGAGTAGAAATGTTAATGTCAACATCTACTGCATAACTGATAGCTCACCTGCTATAAGACTCATTTCCATTTTTAAGAAGGAATAGAATGAGGTAACTTTTATCTATTATTATGTATTATTAAAATGACCAATAAATGTCAAACTTTACACCCAATATTACCATTACATCTATAGTACAGTATATGCAATAACTTATGTATCCTTCCTCTACCATACTTAGGCATAAATATCAAAACATTTCTGTTGCCAGCCTTTATCTGCACTTTCCATAGGGTCTCTAATCTGCATCATCAATCAGTTTTCAACAGTTTCAGAATCCTCAAAACTTGACGTGTTGTTCTTAATTGCAGAATTAAAATATCTGATTATCAGGACGGTAACCAAATAAACATAGACCATAGGCTTCATTAACAAATATATAAACACACAAGACACAACCATCAATCCACATAATAATTAAATAGCAAGAACAAGGTAACCATTCCTGTTGAGTGTGTAATGAGTATAAACAGTACCTTAGGAAAGGGTCAGGTTCGTGGCGGTGGAGAAGGGTCCGCAGTTCCTCCTGGGTCCTCAACTCCCCCTGTTGCTCTTCCAGAAATCGCCCCAGTTCTAGTAGTGTAATCACCTGCCAAGAAAAGAGTTTGGATACCTCAGTGTTTGGGTAGGGAATGGGATTGAACTAGTATGTGTAGGGAGCATCTCAGTATGTGTGGTATTATTATCTTGGGTTGTGTTGAAGTGTTTGAGTGGTGTCAACTATTATATTGTTCTAAATTCTGAAAATATAATATGAAATAATAATGTAACTGCATTGTCTACCTGAAAATGTCTATTGCATCTTTGCATGAAATATTTATAGATGACTGGTATGAATTAGAAGTTACTATTATTAAGGTTAACTCTCTTAGCTGACTCTGACCTGACTCTTTGAGCTGTCAACACCAGCACAGTTGGTAACAATACTGGCAGCTGCAATGGCATCAAATATCTTCTTTTTCTGGCTGTTGTTACGTGAGACGAGGAGATCCAGTGAGGTGTTGCGGGTCAGTAGGCCCAGGTCACCCCGGGTCAAGGGTGGGCGAGGATGGCCAGGACTGGGTGGGGACTGACCAGGACTATGATTCATTGCCTGTGTGGGGGTGGATGCTGTGGGATCTTCCAGGGAACTGTCAGACAAACTTTTACGTGTAACAGCCAGAGTTTTAAACAGTTCTCGTATGTCTTTCCGAGCACGTAGGCTGAAGGACTTGTACAGCACAACAAAGTCAGTGAAGTCCAGCTCAGCTGCCTGTGTTATGCTTTCACCGCGGAAACCTCTTGGTGTTACTGTGCCAAAATCTCCCCCACCACCAACACCACCACCAACTCCTGCACCACTGGACCTGCTCCGCTCTCTGTCAGGGTAAAGGAAATATAATGCAATTTTCTCACTCTTGGCCAGAATTCTGATATTCCAGACTTGAAACTAATTTTTCTACATGAGATTATGGTGGAGAGGTTCAGGTGTAACTTTGAGAAATACTTTTTCAATGATTACGCTCTTTAGAAATCTCCCAAGTACAGTAAGTATGCCATATATCTCCTGATGCTCATACAGATGGACTACAGATATTGGAATTGAACACATGCACACAAGCACTCAAGCAAGTACACACACACACACACACACATACACACACACACACACACACATACACACACACACACACACACACACACACACACACACACACATACATACACACACACACACCTGTACCCAATAGATTGTTGTGGCGGCGATGGCAGCCCTGTGGTAAGGTCGTATGCAGGCCGGGGTGGGGCCGGGGAATGGAGGTGAGAAGATGGTCCCACCAAGTGTTCCCCCGCTGCATCACATGACCTGGAACGGGGCGGGGAGGGGTGGTGGTGGATGGGGCGGCGGCTGGCAGTAGACAAGGCTGGGGAGGGGGCTGTCCTGCTTCCCTCCTCAGGCTGTAAGGTAAGAGACAAGGGACATTTAGTACTGCCAAGTTTCATGGGACTCTTGATATTGCAGAAATAATTGTACAATAGTAAAGAAAGGCAGTAATGTGTTATTCATGAGGAAGAATAATGGTTTCTTATTAACTATTCATTAATGTAGTAGTGTATACGGTCATATATGATTTTATAATAAAATTACTAAATGTATAATGCTGCTTTAAGGTATTCCCAGTAATATTCATAGCCATGTGAGGTAAAGTTATTATTCTTCTGATATGGCCAACCCTTTAACTTGTGAAAATAACAAAATATTCTTGAGATTACAGGATATGTTGTGATTTTGCTTGAACTATGAGTAAAGACAAACTGTACTTTAGTCTGACTGTAATAAAACCAATATGGTCAAAGCTGAAAGAGAAAGTTAAATTATTTCAAATCAGGACAACAAAAGATGAAACCACAATATAAAGCAAAGCAATTCCACCACACCAACCTTAGCAACAGTGATGGTTGCCTGAGACTTAAGTTTCTTTAGTCTGGTAGAGCCTGGGCCTCTCTTGGCAGCATTGGGGTCCTGGGGTGACATACTGCCAGCGGTCGATGTCACCCAGTTCCGACCACCGAAGATCTGAAGCCAAGTACACAAAAATGAATTGAGGTGTACTGAGTTTACAATCAGTCCCTTCCTGAAGAATCTGAAATGTTTTCACAAATTTTTGTGATCTATGACCTGACAAATGAAGTGATCACATGGTTCCATGTTACATGGTGTGTAGTTAATAAACTGGACTTATATTGAGGCCCTACTGTTGGTGAAGTGAATGAAACTAACAAATAAGCTGGGAGTCTGACCTTGATGGCTTCGGCTGGTTTGGGACAGGCACAAGCCTCGTCCTCAAAGTATAGCTTGAGGTATTGTTCTTTGAGCCACCAGAGGCGCTTGTCACTCACTCCTGCCAGGCGCCGCTGAGCTCGTACCAACACCTGTAGCAGTGGATGAAGTAGTAGTGGGGGCATGGAGACATTTATTCATGTAAACAAATTAATGTCATCCTGATTCTTTAACAGTTTTGTTCGCCTTCAAATCATGGTACACTATCCTGAACCCTAAGAAATTATTTAGTTGACTATCAATTCACCCTCAGGCCTAAAAAAATTCAATATTATTCATAATAAAGTTCATTTTCAATCCTATGAGTTCATACTCAAAGTTTGCAACTCATCCTCAACCTGAAAAGTTCATCCTCAATTACATCTAGGAGTCCACCCTTGAGAATATGCCACCTCCCACCATTAACTACCAGCTGAGTCATGAGTAAGTATTCACCTGGAGTCCTTGGCACCAAAGTGAAGCGATGGCCGGGGGTGCCACCAGCACCATGAGACGGTTGTCAGCCAGGTGGGCACCATATACAAGTGTCACACATTGTTCAGCTGCCAATGCAGCCTCCAACCCATATCTATACATGTAAACAGAAACACATTAATATCTACATGAAAATCATATCACACAATAATATTTGCTCAATAATGCCATCATTTCTGGACACAGAACATATGCAACAACAAAATTATTTTGAGTAATTCATTTTGCAACCCAAATATGTAACTCCAAGTTCCACTGGATTGGTTCACAATGCCTTCCTGCTTTACCAGCCACCTTAAGAGAGAATGAGAAACTGAAAAATATAATAACAAACAAACATATAAAATAAAACAACTAAACTAGTGCCCACCTTCGAGCTATTGGTGAGAAGTTGGCATCCCTCACCCCCGGCTCTACATCCTTGAGGCACGACATCTGGACAAACCCTTCCTCCAGTGTACCTCCACTCAGCTCAGGTGTCATTGAGTACTTCAGGAAGGAAGAGAGTAAGTGTGCTTGTGAATCAATAAAGAACAGAACAGAAATGAAGAGAAAAATGAATATGATATTAAGCTGCATGTAAGAAAAGACAACACAAGGAAAGACAATAATGATGACAAGTAAATGGGTCTTCCGACATGACATGAAACCATCACAGCAGTCATTATCATCATCATCTCCTCGCTCATGACATTTCTTCCATACGACCCATGACAGGAGATGAGATGGGACACAGAAATCATAATGGAAAGAGAAATAATTCCACATGGCTATCTTTCCTTTCCTGGACATATACAGCATCACAGGTTTATCTTGCCTTCAAATGAGCATCCCTATTTTGTGAAATCTTCAAAAATACTCCATTGAGTGAAATTTGGGAAGTTAAAGTATTACCAGATGTCAAACACAGTACCAGGTACAGTTCAGTAGTACTGTATCTTCTTAGTGTACAGAATTTTCATTTCACCAAGCAACAAAGATCCAACCAATATAAAAACTACCTACAGTATCTGTACATATGAGAGGTGCTAAGTTCATTACAGCCTCTCAAATCAATTTCCTACTTCATCATCATACACACATACTGTACTCACCATCAGAAGCAGCCCCGGTGAGACAGTTGCCTCAGGGTTGGCAGCGAGGGTGTAATCTGGAGGGGAGTGTGAGGTTCGGAGGCCAGACCAGGGAGGTCGCATCCAAGTTAGTGTCCCATTACTACGCTCCAGTCTTAAGTACACCAGACAACTACGGCCACTCTCAGGGTCCCACTGTACCACTGTTGTACCATGGTGTAGGATCTATCCAAGGAGGGAAGGAGGTAAGGTAACACAGTATAAGTATATTGCAGTATTCAACTTTTATATAAAGAGGACATCATTGTCACTACATCGTTAATACAATAAAAGATCAATTTCACATCATCAACACAAAATTGAACCAACAAAATAGCAATACAGTACTGTATATGTAATGAACTATTAGTCATTACTTATGATAAAACATTCTACTCCAATATATGTTTTACAATACCATCATATAATGGCAGTGGTGACTCAAGTTCAATCAGATTTTCAATTTAACATACAGATGAAACTTTAAGTCAATTTCATTTTCATTTTGGCCATTTTCAAAGTCCAAAGTGTCATATTGTAGCTTTTAAGAATTACAACACAGGATTTTGTGTAATTATTATACTATAAATGCAATTACAAACAAATTAAAGAGCCTGCTTCTGTACCAATAAGTAATCACAATTATTTCTTATCTTCCATATTTTTTACATCCATATTACTTCAGTACTATGACCAATACTCCTTACTCTTACCAATACTAGTAACACAATCCTCATTACCTGTAGAGTGTGAAGGTCAAGTCCGAGGGTTGACTTGACAAGAGGTATGAGTGTAACACCATGATCATTACAGAGTGGTTGTACTGGACGATACTCCTCCAACTCACCACTAACACCACTACCACTGCCACCACCACCACCACCCTGCTCACTCTCTTGTTCCTTGCTCAGCATACTGCAATGTGTATATATAAATATTTAATCAGGAAAACTTGCAAGACACATGCACTTTGAATCATAACACATATCTAATTCAATACACAAATGTGCACACACACATGTACAATGCATCACATATAGTATTGTATAATAATCAATCCTTCTATTTTACTTCCAGCAAATTAAGCAAAAACAAAGTCCAAAACTTAGATATTCTATCCACTCAATAATACTGTCAATGTTGCACTTCCTCCTGGGAGCATCATAACATGGGAATTACTCATAGCAAAGCCAAAACAATAGAGGCTGCAGTGTTATAAGTGAGGCATTTCAGTAGTTGATATATGGCTAGTATTGGTAATTATTTTGATGAATGTGTGTGTTGGTAAGCTAGGACTGCCCAGATACCCCAAATGTAAGAAAAAGATAGAAATGTAACCCACAATAATGGTTCTAGGTGAGAATTTAGGCAATTCCTCAAGTCTTCTGACACTATGGTAGTAACACATATCTATTAATATCAGTATAACCTATAAAGCAATTTATCAGTGCTGACAAGATCTATCAACTCAAAAGTAGTTAGTCTAAAACCCCAAATTTCAAGTAACCCTGAGACACACCTTAAAGAGTCTCTGAGAATGGTGTTGGCTAGAATGTTGGAGCGAGCTACGTAGTGCTGGTGGAAGGCTGCGATTCTCTCTACCACCTGCTGCGCCTCGTAGATCTTACCCATGTTGATCAGTCCACCGGGTCCTATCCTGGTGAAGAACCCATCCTCACCACAGTAGTCCGAGATGAACTGATGAAGGACAGAGGGAAGATAGATGTGGTTAAATGAAATAGGAGTGGGGAGAGAAAAGAAAGAGAGGGAAGATGTGGTTAAATGGAATAGGAGTGAGGAGAGAGAAGAGAGAGAAAAGAAAGAAAGGGAAGATGTGGTTAAATGGAATAGGAGTGAAGAGAGAGAAAAGAAAGAAAGGGAAGATGTGGTTAAATGCAATAGGAGTGAGGAGAGAGAAGAGAGAGAAAAGAAAGAGAGGGACGATGTGGTTAAATGGAATAGGAGTGAAGAGAGAGAAAAGAAAGAAAGGGAAGATGTGGTTAAATGCAATAGGAGTGAGGAGAAAGAAGAGAGAGAAAAGAAAGAAAGGGAAGACGTAGTTAAATGGAATAGGAGTGAGGAGAGAGAAAAGAAAGAAAGGGAAGATGTGGTTAAATGCAATAGGAGTGAAGAGAGAAGAAGAGAGAGAAAAGAAAGAGAGGGAAGATGTGGTTAAATGGAATAGGAGTGAGAAGAGAGAAGAGAGAGAAAAGAAAGAGAGGGACGATGTGGTTAAATGGAATAGGAGTGAAGAGAAAGAGAGATTAAAGAAGAACAAAGGGGAGATGTGGGTAGATGGAATAGGAGAGCAGAGAGAAGAGAGAAAAGAGAAAGTAGGAAGAGATGAACTGATGAAGAACAGAGGGGAGATATGGTTAGATAGAGCAAGTGGAGAGAAGACATCAGTGGAAGAAATACAAAATAGAGACAAGTGTAAGGAAACATTGGTGGAGGTAGAGAGACATAAAGGATTAATCTAGTATGGGAGTTATGTAAATATCACAGTGATTTTTAAGAGGGTAAGTAGGCAAGAGCACATACACACACACACCTGGTACAGTAGTGTTAGGAAGTGATATCACCGAGTCCATTATATCAGTATGGCAAGCGTGACAACACTCCCTAGCACGACTGTACATACAAAAGTAAACACACACACACACACACACACACACACACACACACACACACACAGATACCCACCTCCACCTCCTGCCCATCCTCGGCTAGTACCACCAGGGACGGTGTGGCCTGGAGTATACCCATGAGGTCGGCGAGGAACGTACCAAAGAAGGGCACAACCCGGCACTCAGGCAGGGAGAGGGCTCGGTCTAGGGCGGCCTCCAGCTCCCCTCGGCCGGCCTCACCTCCCAGCAGCACCGAGGCAAGGAAGTCCAGCACCGGAAGGTGTTCACTCTCCAAGCTCAGCCAGAAAGGTTTAAGTTTCTCAGATCTGGCAGGGAGATAGGATTAGATATAAATTGTGTGGCAGAGAATAAGAGTTGAAAATAAAGGATTGATACCTGGGCACTCTGGATATTTTTGTGAGCTCTGAATATGAAGCTGCATTACCAAATTTCATTTCTTTTGGTTCATAACACAGTACTAATAGGAGGAGCAGCCTTACTTAAGTCCAGTGATGATTTCCATGGCAGCGTTGAAGTTGGCCATGTTCCAGCAGGCAAGGGCCACACGCAGGATGCATGACAATATTCCCTTTCGGTCCTCATGGGTCGGCTGTGACACTATGACGTGAGTGATCCATGACGACACCTGTCAATGTGACGACACAAAGGCCCAAGTGAGGATATCGTATTATAACTATGGTGGGTGAACTAGGAAATGTAAAATTATCAACTGCACTGATAGAATACAGCAGGAAGTTATATCATTTTCTTAGGTATGTACAGATGCCGGCACTTCTAACTGGTACAGTCAGCCTTGTCAGTCCACTTCTTCTGTACTAGTCATAAGTGCTGGAAATTGTACATGCATAATATGTTTACTTTGGACATAACAATCATCATCTAGAACTAACCTCTTTAAATCTCTTTGTAAGGTGGGCAATGGTTGAGGCTTGTCCACCATAACATTCCTGATGATGTGGGTGTCTAAGATCAGAGGTCACATGTCTGATGTAAGCTATGGGGGGAACTCGGTAATAGAGGTCATACTCCCCCTCTGTGAGTTGTAGGGCCACCTCCTCCGGGAAGTGGAGTAACCGCTGCAGTATCTCCAGCTCCTCAGAATACAACAGGCCCAGTTCACCACCAGCACGTAGCACCTCACCTGTACAATGCAAGGTAAAAGTCAAAGTGTAAACATAGGACTGAAAATGGCCTTGGTTTCACAAAAGTTTGGTATGAAAGAGGATTTTTTTTCCCTTTATTTACATTAGGACTACTGTACAATAAGATGATCTATACAAAAATATCATGACAACCTTAACCAGAGCACTAAGTACAGTATCAAGAGTTCACTTTTCTCCAGGTGACATTAATTGCTCATAATCAATATTACTAATGGTAACAATGACTGGTGGGTAGGTAGGTAGGTAGGTAGGTAGGTAGGTAGGTAGGTAGGTAGGTAGGTAGGTAGGTAGGTAGGTAGGAAGGTGGGTGGGTGGGTGGGTGGGTGGGTAGGTAGGTAGGTAGGTAGGTAGGTGGGTAGGTGGGTAGGTAGGTAGGTAGGTAGGTGGGTTGGTAGGTAGGTAGGTAAGTAGGTAGGTGGGTGGGTGGGTGGGTGGGTGGGTAGGTAGGTAGGTAGGTAGGTAGGTAGACAGACAGACTGGTAACTGAACAAAGCCCATTATAATCAAACATCCACTTCCATACCAGGTCTATGGGTAGCCAGATGACCAGTGTGATGATACAGTGTGGTGGCTGCAGTGTGGGTATATGGAAGTGCAGCAGCTTGGTGGAGAGCTGGGTAGGGCAGGGCTGGGTGGTCTGCCTGTAGTGTGGCCCATAAAGCACGCCCCAGGTGGGACAATGAAGCGGCCGCACCCACACTGAAGGTCCACTTGGTACCTCGGAACTCCAACACCAAGCGGTCATGTGAGCGGCCCCCACCAGTACGGTACTACAACGATATAGATTATTTATATTACGAGAGTACTGGTTACAAAAAAATAAAAATAAATTAAATATTATACTCTGTTCAAAATTTGTGTTCCACTGGCCTCTATCTATCTATCTATTTCTATCTATCTATCTTTATCTATCTATCTGGTGAATAAAACCCACTCTTGTTGACGGAAATAATGTATTAATCCATACAGTTTCGGTGGACACTGCCACCATCTTCAGTGGTCTAGCGAGAAGAAAGGAATGACATAGATAGTACATAGGTATGAACTTAAATACACCTCAACTATTAAATCAAAGTTAGTAAAAAACAAATTTAGAACCCCGACAGAAGCAGGGATATATAAAATTCCATGCAAAGATTGTGAACTAGTTTACATAGGAGAGACTGGCCGAAATCTAGAAACTAGAATTAAGGAACATAAATATGCCACTAAGACGTGTAATTTAAACAATGCTATTTTTAACCATGTTTGTAATGCCAATCATAGAATTGATTGGCAAGGTAGCCATCTGATGTATAAAAGCAACGACTTTAGAAAACGTAAGATAATCGAATCAATGTGCATTGAAAAATACCGCAATTTCAACCTTAGTTATGGTATGTATAAATTAGACCCAATAATGAGATCCTTGGTAGAAATGTCCCTTCCCTCACCACACACACCTCACCTCACCTCACCCACACCTAGGTGACGCCCAAGGGGATTAACACGTGACCTGCCCTCACCGACACCTCCTTCTACCCCATCCCACTGACACCTCCTTCCCTCCCCCCTCCACAAACTGTATATAAGTTCATACCTATGTACTATCTATGTTATTCCTTTCTTCTCGCTAGACCACTGAAGATGGTGGCAGTGTCCACCGAAACTGTATGGCTAATATATTATTTCCGTCAACAAGAGTGGGTTTTATTCACCGTTTATGATCATCACGCCAGTGTGATTTCACCACCACTATCTATCTATCTCTATTGGTATCTATCTATCTATCTATTTCTATCTATCTATCTCTATCAATCCATCTATCTATCTATTTCTATCTAAGCATAAGAGGCCAGTGGAATACGAGAGAGAGAGAGAGAGAGAGAGAGAGAGAGAGAGAGAGAGAGAGAGGGGGGGGGAGAGAGGTAAGGTAAGGTTGAGACAGTCCCCTCACGGTCTGGTTTTGGTGTCGCCAGAGTAATGGGCCAGTGAGACAAGCTGAGAGGGAAGGAAGGAAGGAAGGGAAGGAGGAGGTAGGTATGGAGAACAGGTCAATAGGGTACAACATAGGTGCATGGAGTAAATAGTACACAGGAAGGATAATGTATGTACCTTTTTTGAGGCATTGTAAACATGAAGGGAAAAAGATACAAGGAGACACACATATGTACAACACAAGGGGTATGTAGGTAGGCATGTAGGTAGGTAGGTAGCAGAGGAAACGAGGGGAAGTGAAGGTGAATGAGTAACAAGGAAGAAACGAATTATAGGAATACACACACACACACACACACACACACACACACACACACACACACACACACACACACACACACACAGAGAGAGAGAGAGAGAGAGAGAGAGAGAGAGAGAGAGAGAGAGAGAGAATAGAATATATGCTAGGTGACTGACTGACTGACTGAGTGACTGACTAACTAACCTGTAGGAGATCGTGGGTGTGTTGTGCCTTAGCCAGGATCTTAGTCTTGGTATCCAGAAGAACAATTTTATCCGGCCCAATGCCCAGGAGACGAGAGGCCTGAACGAGGGGGAAGAGGAGACAACAGTTAGTAAATCAGGAGCAACTGAATCCTCCAAACTATTCCAAGCAACAGAACACCATTTTTTATTTTTGTCTTTTCTGGTTCTGTTTCCTGGCATACTTTGGAGGAAGTTTGTGGTGGTAGTCGTGACGTTATTTAATATAGTAGGGTCGTATCAGGTAAGGTTAGTAGTAGTCGTCAAGTTAATTTAGGAGGTCGTATTAGGTAAGGTTAGTGGTAGTCGTCAAGTTAATGTAGGGAATCGTTTTAGGTAAGGTTAGTGGTGGTCGTCAAGTTAATGTAGGAGGTCGTATCAGGTAAGGTTAGTGGTAGTCGTCAAGTTAATGTAGGGGGTCGTTTTAGGTAAGGTTAGTGGTAGTCGTCAAGTTAATTTATGGGGTCGTTTTAGGTAAGGTTATAGTCTATTTCATTTCATCTGAAACCGACAATCTGTAGAATGGCAACATTGCATTGCCAGCTCGTGATTGGCTGAACAAACATTGTCCTTAACCCTTGACTCATTGATATAAACATTTAAATTAACCCTTCATTAACTTCATTGTATGATCCTGAGATGCAAAGAAAATTCTCATTTGTTATTTCATATATGCAAATCATGTTCATCTGTTGTATTAACCATATAAACAGACACAAGAAAGAAAAATTCAAATCCAAGTCGACCATCTGTAAACGTAAACGAACACAATATTCCAGTCAATTTTGTTTCTCCAAGTTTTACTTAGATAAATAGATATCTGTCTTCATAGGCATTCTTAAAAGGAAATCTAATATTTATTGAATTAAAATGGCATGAAAATTGTTATAATATAGACAGAAATACGAGGTGTGTCTTTTAGAATTTTTTTTCTAAAGCACACCTCGTATTTCTGTC
>JAWQEG010003498.1:0-64833 GCA_033782935.1 Petrolisthes cinctipes | reverse complement strand
CTTATACCCATGCACTCCACCCACCATTATCAACAATTAAGTGAGTGGAGTTAATGATAAACAAGGAGCACCATACTAATCCAACCACAACCTTTCACTCATTCTCATAATATTTCGTTCACTCCACCCACCACCCCCCCCCCCACCCTCCTGGAATGCCTAAATAAAGGAGGAGGGAGAGTACATTGTTTGTTGGTAAAATCTGAAATAATTGATTCCTCCAAACTATTCCAAAGCAACAGGTTACCATTAGGCTATTATTTTTTTTTTTTTTTGTTAACCTGGTCGTGTTCTTGGCATATACTTTGGAGGAATCAAGACACTGCAATGTACTACAACAATAATAGAGCAACTTAATTCTTCCAAAATATGCCAGGAAACAGAACCACACGAACCACATTGCCCAGAATAGTCTGGAGGAATCAGTTGCTCCAGATTTACCAACATTATTTATATATATATATATATATATATATATATATATATATATATATATATATATAAATACTCAGGATGAAGAAATAAGAAAGGTGTGATGGAATGTGGAGTTCAGGGATTGCATTCTTGGCACTGCTGGCTGGCTGTCGTGCTGGGTGGTCACCTGGCTCATTGCAAGGCTGGCTGGCTGGCTGGCTGGCTGGCTGGCTGGTTGGTTGGTTGGTTGGCTGGTTGAATGGCAAGTTGACTGGTTGGTTTGTTGGTTGGTTGGCTGGCTGGTTGGTTGGTTGGTTGGTTGGTTGCTGGTTGGTTGGTTGGTGGTTGGTTGGTTGGTTGGCTGGTTGAATGGCTAGTTGACTGGTTGATTGGTTGGTTGGCTGGCTGGTGGACTGACTGGTTCTATAGCGTTTTGAGTGGTCGTTTTGATGAATGAATGGCTAAATTTAACTGGCTGACTGACTGACTAGTGTTCTGAATGATTATCTGTATGGCTGTGTGGGTGTTTGGTTGGCTTTGTGGCTGACATGTTGGCTGGTCATTTAGTTGGTGTGTGTCTATCTGTGTGTGTGTCGTGTTAGGTGGTCAGTGATCACCTGTACTGGCCTGGTTGGTTGGCTGGAAACATATATAAGGCTACTATGACGCCTCCATGGTCTAATGAATGGCAGCTTATATCTCACTCCATGTCTTATAGGGTCGATTCCACAGTGGTTCGTAGTTGTTTGTAAGCACGCAAACGAAAAATCTTAACCCTGTAAATCTCTTAAGGGTGAATTATTTCATGAATTTGGTGAATAAACTATGCAGTGATCATCATTATAGGTGAATTATTTAATGAATTTGGTGAATAAACTATGCAGTGATCATCATTATAGGTGAATTATTTAATGAATTTGGTGAATATACTATGCAGTGATCATTATTATCTGTTTGATAGATTTTGTGAATGTGGATACTCAGCTTTTGGAAATAATGAAGCCTTACAAGTGTGGTTAATTGGTTATGAAGCTAACAAACGAAACGACTGTGGAATTGACTCTTAGAAAGGCTGGCAGGTTGGCTGATTAAATGGATGACTAACTGACTAATGGATGGATGGATGGGTGGAAGGATGGACAGAAGGAGAGATGGATGGATAAATGGATGACTAACTGACTAATGGATGGATGGATGGGTGGAAGGATGGACAGAAGGAGAGATGGATGGATAAATGGATGACTAACTGACTAATGGATGGATGGATGGGTGGAAGGATGGACAGAAGGAGAGATGGATGGATAAATGGATGACTGACTGACTAATGGATGGATGGATGGGTGGCAAGGATGGACAGAAGGAGAGATGGATGGATAAATGGGATGACTAACTGACTAATGGATGGATGGATGGGTGGAAGGATGGACAGAAGGAGAGATGGATGGATAAATGGATGACTGACTGACTAATGGATGGATGATGGGTGGAAGGATGGACAGAAGGAGAGATGGATGGATAAATGGATGACTAACTGACTAATGGATGGATGGATGGGTGGAAGGATGGACAGAAGGAGAGATGGATGGATAAATGGATGACTGACTGACTAAATGAATGGATGGATGGTGGAAGGATGGACAGAAGGAGAGATGGATGGATAAATGGATGACTGACTGACTAAATGAATGGATTGATGGGTGGAAGGGTGGACAGAAGAATAGATAGATGGATGGATAAATGCCAGGTGGATGAATAGATGGATGGATGACTGGAGAGATATAGAGAAAAACTAAAGCTTGTCAGAGAGAGAGAGAGAGAGAGAGAGAGAGAGAGAGAGAGAGAGAGAGAGAGAGAGAGAGAATGATTATTTACGATATTAAGAACTCTCTCTCTTGTCTCTCTGTAATTGCTAAACCTTCCTTCTTGTACACATCCTGGAATTAAGGAGATAAAATACTTTTGATAATTCTGGAGCAACTGAATCCTCCAAACTATTCCAAGCAACAACAGAACACCATTACTTTTGCTATTCTGGTCCTGTTTCATAGCAAACTTTGGAGGAATCAAGGCACTCCAATATACCAGAAGTGCATGTGTTACCCACTTAAGAGAACGGTTTTCCAAATAATAACAACAACAAAATAATCTTTCTCACGACTACCACAGAAAAGATAAAAAAAAATTAATATTATTCCTCGGGACCCATAAGAAAATTTTATATAAGAATTTTTAGAGACCTTTCAAAAATATAAACAAAGAACATATTCCATTTTTTCTTCTCTGTCTTGAAACAAATAATAATATCCATGCAATTCCTACTCCTCCCAAAAAATAAAGAAAAAAATAATAATTCTCAAATATGTAAGAAAAAAAAATGTCTATATTCCTCCACATTCGGTTTCTAAAAATGTATTACATAGTTTTATCTTCTTCAATATACGAGAAAATAAAAAAATACTCCTTTTTAGTATCTTCTATAAAAATATATTATCCTCCTAAGTATCAAAGATATTAATTAATGGACCCTGCACGTGTTGTAGTAAAAAAAATTGGAGGGAAATGAGTCCTTGAAACTTTGTCACGAAACACCACACATATATGGAAGGAGCTTGTCTTGTTTCGTGGCATAATCAGGAGGAATCAGAAGCCTCCAATTCCCATGCATATTGATGGAGCCAGAAAATTGGAGGTTAGCGAGTCCTTCAAACTGACTAATGGATGGATGGGTGGAAGGATGGACAGAAGGAGAGATGGATGGATAAATGGATGACTGACTGACTAAATGAATGGATGGATGGGTGGAAGGATGGACAGAAGGAGAGATGGATGGATAAATGGATGACTGACTGACTAAATGAATGGATGGATGGGTGGAAGGATGGACAGAAGGATAGATGGATGGATGGATAAATGCAGGTGGATGAATAGATGGATGGATGACTGGAGAGATATAGAGAAAAAATAAAGCTTGTCACGAAACACCATATTAAAGGAACTTAATTGTGGTTTCGTGGCATAGTTAGAAGGAATCAGAAGCCATGCACCGAGTCTCATACGTATCTCAGATGATCTCAGACAGGGTACTTCAGGGTAGATGCTCTTGTTGGTAAATTGGATTCCTCTTAAGGTGGTAATTCATTTTTGGTACATTGGAGTGCCTTGATTCCTCTAAAGTATGCTAGGAAACAGGACCAGAATGAGGAGCAAATATAATGGTGTTCTGTTGCTTGGAATAGTTTGGAGGATTCAGTTGCTCCAGATTTACCAACACAGAACTTCCCCTCAACTATACCAGCAAACAGACCAGCTACTAATAGTGTATGTATGTACAGTCGGCAGCATAAGTTCGCTTCATTTCACACTGTGTATGTATTAGCTATAGTGATGTTGTAATACAATTTGAATTCAGAGATGACAGATATACTTTTAATTCAGAGATGACAGATATACTTTTAATTCAGAGATGACAGATATACTTTTAATTCAGAGATGACAGATATACTTTGAATTCAGAGATGACAGATATACTTTGAATTCAGAGATGACAGATATACTTTTAATTCAGAGATGACAGATATACTTTTAATTCAGAGATGACAGATATACTTTTAATTCAGAGATGACAGATATACTTCACATATGATGAATTACATAATTATGTTATTACGATAAAAACTGGTTCAGAATGCAACTATATGGATTATTAGCATTATCAAGTAAATGAGATGGACGCGAATTTATGCTCCAGCTGTACTACTAATGGTGGATCTGCTTCGTGGCATAATATAGTTTGCAGGAATCACAAACCTTCCATGTAATTCACCAAAAAGAAATCCTCGTTTTAATTAAATATTTCTCCTCAAATAACACAACCACAACAACAACAACAACAACAACGACAACAACGACAACAAACGTCTTTCTTCCTCAATATTGAAGGAGAAACTCGAACCTCTTTCTCAGCGCCGATGTGAAATATTATAATCTTTCTCGGCGTCTCGAAGGAAGTAAAAAAAAGAAAAAAAGCCGTTTCTCACTTAAGTCGTGATTTATCCCAGCGTGAGGGAGGAGGGAGAGAGAAGAGGGAGAAGGAAGGAGGGAGGAGAAAGGGAGTGGGGGAAGTGGGGGGAGTGAGAATGGGGGGAGGGGGGAGCGGCATCGGACCACCAAGAAGCTCATGCATAAATTCTTCCCAAATTATCCCCCATTGAGTCCCACTGGAAGCCTGGCTGATATGCTGGAGAGAGAGAGAGAGAGAGAGAGAGAGAGAGAGAGAGAGAGAGAGAGAGAGAGAGAGGTAGCAGTGTGTGTATATGAGAGAGAGAGAGAGAGAGAGAGGTAGCAGTGTGTGTATATGAGAGAGAGAGAGAGAGAGAGAGAGAGAGAGAGAGAGAGAGAGAGAGAGAGAGAGAGAGAATGATTTCAGTATTGCCTTGAGATCATTGTTTAGTTTTATGGAAGAGGCACGCACACACGATCTCTCTCTCTCTCTCTCTCTCTCTCTCTCATACACACACACCTTCCCAAGAACTAAAAACGATTCTTTACCTCCACACACACACATCCTAAACTTCCAAATACCCCAATATATACCTCCACATTCTCCTCCTCCCAATACCCCAATACCCCCTCTTCTCTTATACACACCCCAATACCCCCTTTTCTCCCTCTACATCCCCCCCCAATACCCCCTTTTCCCCTTCTACATACCCAATACCCCCTCTTCCTCCCTCTACATCTCACAATACCTCCTAATTCACCTCCCCCCACATTCACCTTCTTCCAATACCCCCTTCCCCACCCCACTCCTCCCAATACCCCCTCCCCCCCCTCCATCAGCACCTCCCTGTAATGATATGCCCTCGTGTCCCTAATTCCCTGCCTGCATGCCACCCCCCACCCCCTACCCTAACTCTCGTGCCCACAGTACCCATTAAGGAGTATACCCATCCCTTTTATTTACATTCTCCTTGTTGGGTATCTCGCTCCTTATTAATTCTTGTCTCTCCATCCTCC
Organism: Petrolisthes cinctipes; assembly: GCA_033782935.1. Taxonomy (NCBI): domain Eukaryota; kingdom Metazoa; phylum Arthropoda; class Malacostraca; order Decapoda; family Porcellanidae; genus Petrolisthes; species Petrolisthes cinctipes. The sequence goes on along the minus strand of JAWQEG010003498.1, from coordinate 59,403 downwards.
TCCTCCTCTTTTTTTTATTTTTTTTTATTTTCTCTTCTTCCATTTTTCTTTTCAACACTCATACACACACACAAACAAACTATATCAAACACATCACCAACACCGCAACATAATACTATAATTATATACTTTTCTTTTCACACACACACACACACACACACACACACACACACTACTGCCTTCCATTACACACACACACACACACACACACATACGCCTCGGGCACAAAAAGTTAATCAAACCATCTCACCACCAACCACGTTATCAGTGACCCTAAACTCACTGAGCGATATACATGCACCCTCTCTGATAATAGCCGCGTGTTTGATGGCTTTGGGAGAGGGAGAGGGAGAGAGAGGAGAGGAGGGAGAGAAAAGGGGTATATGTGTGTGGGGAGGGAAGGGGGGGAGAGGAGGGAAAGTGAAGGAGTATGTATGGGGAGAGGAAAGGAGGGAAAGTGAAGGGATATTAGTGGGGAGAGAGGGGAAGAGAATGTAAGAGAATAGGTGGTAAAGAAAGGGATATGTACTGTGTGTGTGTGTAGAGAGAGAGAGAGAGAGAGAGAGAGAGAGATGTTAACTTCAGAGGATGACAGAGTGAGTTATTATAGAAAGGGAGAGGGAGTGGTGAGGAAGCGACGAGAAAGTGGTGAGACAGTGAGCAGGTAGGTGGGTGGAACAGTGGGCGGGCAGGTGGGTGGGCAGGTGGGTGGCGAACAAAGGTGGGCGGGTATGTGAGAGGAATTAACAGTAGGTGGGCGGGTATGTGAGAGGAACAGCAGGTGGATGGGCAAAATGTGACGAGGAAATAAAACTTAATATACATACATGATAATAAAACAAAACAAAAAAAGTCCCACTGCCATTATAGATGTCAGTGTAATCGCTTGGCTTATGGGACCTACAGTTGGCGTATAAGTTTTCATTATTCATACGTGACTGACTGTGGAGTATATAAGCCAAATCTTGCATGGAGGTAGTAAGTAATGGACACCAACTTTAATCTTTACAGTGTTAATTCATACATGGAGAAAAAAGTGAAAATGTGGATGTTTAGAGAATGAGTGTATGGGTGGATGAGTATAGGTGTACAGTACATGGAGGAATCAGTCTATAGCCTTCCAGTTTACCAAAAAGAGAATCTCCCCTTAATTAATGGTGGTATAGAAGAAAGTAGTGTTGGTAGCCCTGGTATAAGTGAACTGAATGAACCCCTGGTGGAGAATGAAGATATTAACCAGCTGAGTGAGTGGTTGGTAGTGGTCGGCTTTCTCAATTATTACACTTTGTTTTTTTTTTATGCAGACCGGGTTACTTTTATCCCTTCCTGTTAATTGGACTGTGTTTAGTTGCGTCGTTTTGGGGGATTCAGGAGCACTCACTTAATTTAGATAGATATAGAGTATAGTCACTTCAGATAGATATAGAGTAAAGTCACTTCAGATAGATATAGAGTAAAGTCACTTCAGATAGATATAGAGTATAGTCACTTCAGATAGATATAGAGTATAGTCACTTCAGATAGATATAGAGTAAAGTCACTTCAGATAGATATAGAGTAAAGTCACTTCAGATAGATATAGAGTAAAGTCACTTCAGATAGATATAGAGTGTACAGTCACGCTCAATAATCCTGTAACACCATTGAATGAAACGGCCTCCATACATTACATTACACTGTCCCCCTATTCCCGCACCCCCCCAGTCCCCCCCCCCCAGCCTGTCCCCTACTCCCGCACCCCCTTAAGCAAAACAATACCACAAAACCAAACATTATCTTCACTTCCTTCTATCTCATGGGTGGGGGGGGGGGGGTTTGAATTATTGCTCATGACTGTACACTTGTGGATAAGAAATTCGAGGCCACATTGGCACTGACACCACCATGCAAGGATCCCAGTCCATTTAAAGTGGTTTGTTGTTGTTGTTTTTGTTGTTGTTGATTTAAAGTGGTTAATATAGTCCAGTGTTGATGGTAAATCCGAAGCAAGTGATTCCTCCAAACTATTTTTTTTTTTTTTTTTTTTTATTGACCATCCATCGTAACAGCCATAATATATTGTCACCATCTTATCCTCCTATACATCTCCTTGCATACAGGCCCAAGTATGACGAGATTTTCTGTCACTGACTGTACAAGTAGTAGAATTTGTTTGCATCTAGTCCTAAGAATGAAGCGAATTAATACGTGTGACTGTACAAGCGGTAGAACATAGTGCCCTCAGGGATATCGTGAAATTACGTCTAATCTCAAACATTACATACACGTTACAAAAGGTCGAAAATTTAGGGGTTGGTTCAGTGAGATGACAAAATTATACCCACTAACTCCCACACGTGTTTTTATATGTACAGTCACGAGCACTAATAAGTATTCAGGTGTGCTTCAAATACCTAGAGACAGTATATTAATGCACAATAAGATCTCCATTGCAGGGAATGACACTTCGTTGGTGAATTGGACTGTTCAGAGCTTCAACTATAAAAGCTGTATACTTATTAGTGCTCGTGACTGTACATTGTTTACAGAAGCAGTAGCAGCAGAAAGTAGAGATGTAAGAGGAGTAAATGAGGTCTATAATGCTTTACGTTTTCCCACTATTTATGTGTTATTTGCGGTGGATACAAAGCGTTCCGTTGATAAGAAAAAAGACATAACCGTAAAAGCATGACACTTCCTCGATTTTTACGTCAAGGTGCAGTGTATAATATTATGTACTGATTACACAGGAAAGAAACGAATGCCACCACTTGTTTGATATAATAGTTATACAGATATTCTAAAGTGCTACATATTGGTTAATGGATTTGTTAGACAGTGTGGCTAGCTGTTTATTTGGTTCGGGAGTCGGAGAGGCCTTGAGCATGCATGTGATTTTAATGAGCGAGTGGTTTACTGAGAGAGTGAGTGAGTGAGTGAGTGACACGTGCAATTTATCCATCATGCATTTGTAAACTCGCCGACCCATGTAGTTAGTGTGCCCGATCTCTCTATAGATAGATATATTTCCATTCGTGTACAGACGTGAGCCATAATTCCAAGCCCACCCATGAAGGCAGACAGAAGGAAGTGGAGGTGACGTGATTATTAATTTATTATATATAACTTTGTGTAGTGTAGAGGAAGGAAGGAAGGAAGGAAGGAGATAAGTTTTGAAAGAAAACAATGTATAGTCGGGAAAGAGACGTAATTGTATAGTGTATTGTAGTGGAAGGAAGGAAGGAGATTAGTATTGAAAGAAAACAATGTATAGTCGAGAAAGAGACGTGATTGTATAGTGCATTGTAGTGGAAGGAAGGAAGGAAGGATGGGGGGTATAGGTGGTAGAAAAAGAGGGGTCAGAAAAACTGGTGGCCTGATCAAGATATTAACCACTTAAGGGGGTGCGGGAGTAGGGGACTGGGGGGGGGGGTTGTGGGAATAGGGGGACAGGCTTGGGGTGGGTAGAAAGCCTGTCCCTTATTCCCGCACCCCCTAACCCCCCCACCCCAAGCCTGTCCCCCTACTCCCGCACCCACCAAAAAAACCCGCACCCCCCTAAACCCCTGTCCCCCTATTCCCGCACCCCCTTAAGGAGAAAAACACAGACGGCCAGATGAGAGAAAAGTTTATCACGATGCCTTAATATCTTGTCGGTAAAGTTGAGAGAGAGAGAGAGAGAGAGAGAGAGAGAGAGAGAGAGAGAGAGAGAGAGAGAGGTGCCTAAATTATACCAAAACATGTCCACAACAATAGATCGTGTCTGTTCTCTTGTCATTACTTCAGTTTGTGTATTTCCCATTGTGTCTTTATACCTACATACATGTCAGATCCATCAACATTCTTCCAACAACCTACTTTTTCTCTTCTTTCCATTTTGCTATCTGTCTATCCTCTCCCTTACTCCTTCAACTGTACTCTTCCAGCCTATATATACTGTATACTTATCTACCACCTCTACTCTCCATCGTTCCTCTCCTGTACTCCTTCAACTCTACTCTATATCCAGCCTACTTATCTACCACCCTCTTCTCTCCATCGTTCCTCTCCTGTACTCCTCTAACACTACTCTATATCCAGCCTATACTTATCTACCACCTCTTCCTTCCATCGTTCCTCTCCTGTACTCCTCCACCTCTACTCTATATCCAGCCTATACTTATCTACCACCTCTTCTCTCCATCGTTCCTCTCCTGTACTCCTTCCTCCAGCACTACTCTAAAATTTTAGGGATGGGCAAGAATCGGTTCCAAAACTGGTTCTAGCGACTATTTACCTTAGAACCGGATCTCACCTTCGGAACAGGTTCCAAAGAAACGGTTCCACCAATAGTAGTGTTGTGTGCCTGTGTGGATTATTATTCTTTCATAAAGATATGATTTAGTAAATTGGTAGGATAATATATTTTTTCTTCCTACAAAATTAAAAATTTATATTAAAAAGACTTATTACAAAAAAAAAAAAAAAAATTATAATGCACTTGTTGTCTGTCCCAGTCGGCAAATTAATACTTAAAAACAATATTAGACAGCAATTAAATAACATTGTAATTCAATCTTATTGAAAACCGGAACCGTCGATTCTACAATCGACAATTCTTGCCCAACACCAAATTTCAATACTAACTACAACCCCACACGGCTTCAAAAATTACCAAATGTGTTAAAAGACCTATATACATATACTGATATTTAATGTTTCCCCCACACCCAAACTCACCCGGACAGATTACTTTATCTCACCCCTAGCTATTTTATGTAACTATGAAGAAATGCTTAAACATTTTAAACTTCACTGATCATAATAGAAATTATATATTATTTTTATATTTTGTTACTATATAGATTATACAAAATAATATAATGTATCAATAATCACGAATAGCTAATATGAAGCTCTTGTGACTGTACGAAAAAACAAATATTGTCACACATTTTTATTTTGTCTCTCTGGATTCCATCTACAACATCATAAGTCTATCCAAATCCAGATCCATCAGTAGCCTATGAACGACTCTCTGTACTTTCTGAATACCGCATAACATTGATATATAGTGAAGGTTCCAACATGCCCTCTAGCAGTATCCCCTCCCCTCAACACTATACAGGGCGAACTGAAGAAAGTTGAGAAATGTCATTCAGGGATAACTATTATAAACTCGTTATTCTTGTTTGTTTTTTTGTATACTGTATACTTGTTTTTCCATCCTTAAGGGTTTAATTTACTTTGGTAAATATTGAAAGAATTGCCGTTATCACGTACGTTTTTTCTACCTTCATTACCCACTTATTTAGACCATTCTAAGACTATTTTCTTCTATGGCATTTCCTCCGCAAATGCCCCATTTCCAAGATAGGGCATATTCAAATGGGGCAATTTGAAATTAGCCTGACCTTACCTGACCTTACCTAACCTAACCTAGACCGCATCAGACTACTGGGACCTAACCTGGGCAAACTACCGGGACCTAACCTGAGCAAACTACCGGGAAATAACCAGATTTCATTATGGCTGGGCAAGAATCGGTTCCAGAACTGGTTCTAGCTATTCTTAATTATTTATTTACCTTAGAACCGGTTCCTGCGATTTCTTTCGTATTGAGAACCGGGACCGTTAGTTAAAGATTTGACGGTTCTTGCCCAGTTGCAGCCCTACTGTAAATCCAACCTACTTATCTCTCTCTCTCTCAGTTCATGGTGTCCGCTTGCCTGCCTGACTGACCGACTGACTGCCTCTCCCATCCTGCCATCAGTCCAGATATCCAGGCCTTATGAGCCATCCATGCTTGCCTGACTGACTGACTAACTGACTGCCTCTCCCATCCTGCCATCAGTCCATATATCCAGGCCTCATGAACCATATGAGCCATCCATGCTTGCCTGACTGACTGACTAACTGACTGCCTCTCCCATCCTGCCATCAGTCCATATATCCAGGCCTTATGAGCCATCCAACCCCTGACTGAGCCCTGGAGTGAAGTGGAGTGGAGTGGATGGCCTGTATGTGTGGCGTAGTGGGAGCTGGACCACCGGGGAGTCTTGTTAACGCTGTCCCCCGGGGCTAGGCCAGGCCAGACCCACCACGCCTGCCAACCCTCCCGACATACACAAAGTTATCCTACCCTCTGCCACAACACCAACACCTGGCTATACACCTATACCTATACTCAACTCACTTATACCCACACTACCTATACACCTATACCTATACTCAACTCACCTATACTCAACTCACCTATATCCACATTACCAATAACACCAACACCTGCCTGTACACCTATACCTATACTCAACTCACCTATATCCACATTACCTATACACCTATACCTATACTCAACTCACTTATATCCACATTACCCATACACCTATACCTATACTCAACTCACCTATATCCACACTACCATAACACCAACACCTGCCTATACACCTATACCTATACTCAACTCACTTATATCCACATTACCCATACACCTATACCTATACTCAACTCACCTATATCCACACTACCATAACACCAACACCTGCCTGTACACCTATACCTATACTCAACTCACCTATATCCACATTACCTATACACCTATACCTATACTCAACTCACTTATATCCACATTACCAATAACACCAACACCTGCCTATACACCTATACTTATACTCAACTCACCTAATATCCACACCAAGAATACCTGTCATCTGTATATATTTGCCTACCTATACTCACATTACTCTATCACAACAAGAAATCATACCTACACTACCCTTCCATACCTGCACCTGTATAATATATGCCCACCTATAAACACCTATACACTCTACACCAACACCTCCCTATATACACCTGCCTACTCAACTCACCTATACACACATTATTACCACAACAATAACACCTACCCACACTACCCTGCCTACCACACTAACACCTGCCTATACTTACCCACACTACCCTGCCTCTATACCTATATATAGCCTACCTACTCACACTACCCTGCCTCTATACCTAGCCTACCTACTCACACTACCCTGCCTCTATACCTAGCCTACCTACTCACACTACCCTGCCTCTATACCTAGCCTACCTACCCACACTACTTTACTATACCAACACCAGCCTACATATAGATACCTACTCAACCCACCTATACCCATGCACTTAACTACAACATCAACACCTGCTGCCTTCTGTATATACCTACCTACCTACCCAAACTACCTTGCTACACCAACACCTACCTGCCTATTCAACCAACCTATACCCATATTACCACAACAAGAACACCTGTCTATATGTACCAACCTACCCACGTGTATAAACCCACACTACCAACTCATGTAGATTTATTTTTCTTTTCTTTTATGTATTTATCACTTCTATTATTTATTCACTTATTAGGTAGGCAAGCAGGGAAGAAAGGAAGGAGACAATCAGACAGAAAGGCAGGCATGAAGACAGAGAAAGGAGGGAGACAATCAGACAGAAAGGCAGGCATGAAGACAGAGAAAGGAGGGAGACAATCAGACAGAAAGGCAGGCATGAAGACAGAGAAAGGAGGGAGACAATCAGACAGAAAGGCAGGCATGAAGCAAGAAAGGAGGGAGACAATCAGACAGAAAGGCAGGCATGAAGCAAGAAAGGAGGGAGACAATCAGACAGAAAGGCAGGCATGAAGACAGAGAAAGGAGGGAGACAATCAGACAGAAAGGCAGGCATGAAGACAGAGAAATTATAAGGGGATAAGAGGGTCGACCCAGCATGCTCCCTCCTGCATGAGTTAATAAAGACTATTTCCTGTTGCCTCCTCGCCTCGTTCCATATTGCAATCATTACCACACTTCCTTCCCACTGCTGCATCACTACACACTAATAAATATAGTTGGGAAATATGGTAAAGAAGAACACAGAATATAAATATCTGCTTAAGTTACCGAGGGAGAAATATGGTAGAGAAAAACGTACAGAGAAACTCAATATCTGTGTAATTTATCTATGGAAAAATTAGGGGGAAATATGGTAAAGAAAGACAGAGGACATGCATGAGTATCTGTGTAACTTATCTATGGAAATTATATGAGAGGCAATACAGAGAGAAATAATAAACAGACTCACTCCCCAAACAATACAGGTAATAAACCTTTGTAAAGATACCATCACTATATTGTTCTGTGTGGCCTGTCACTATATCTGTCACTACTCTTGTCATTATATCTGTCACTATGTCACTATATCTGTCACTATGTCACTATATCTGTCACTATGTCACTATATCTGTCACTATGTCACTATATCTGTCATTATGTCACTATATCTGTCACTATGTCACTATATCTGTCACTATGTCACTATATCTGTCATTATGTCACTATATCTGTCACTATGTCACTATATCTGTCATTATGTCACTATATCTGACACTATGTCACTATATCTGTCATTATGTCACTATATCTGTCACCACATGTCACTATATCTGTCACTATGTCACTATATCTATCACTACTCTTGTCATTATATGTTATTATATCTGTCACTACACTTGTCACTACACCTGTCACTATGTCACTATATCTGTCATTACTCTTGTCATTATATATGTCATTATATCTGTAACTACATCTATCACTATGTCACTATATCTATCACTATTCTTGTTATTATGTTACTATATCTGTCACCACATGTCACTATATCTGTTACTAACTATACCTGTTACTACATGTCACTACATCTGTCTCTACACCTGTCACTATATCTGTCACTACACCTGTCACTATATCTGTCACTACACCTGTCACTATATGTCACCACATGTCACTATATGTCACTACACCTGTCACTACATGTCACTACACCTGTCACCATACCTTTCACTATATCTGTCACTACACCTGTCACCATACCTTTCACTACATGTCACTACACCTGTCACCACATGTCACTATAAATCACTACACCTGTCACTATATTTGTCACTAACTACACTAACATAAGACCAGGTTAATCATCAAATAAACACATTGACCAAACAGAAATACCATATCCAGGGAGTAAATTAATAAACTTCTCTGGGGTTTTTTTCAGTTTACAAGCCCGTGAAGCTTAAATTTCCATACTTACTTCATGACTTGGCAGACGTAGCGACAGGACATATAAAAAAAAAAATTTATATATAAAAAAAAAAATTTATATAGGCTATTTGCGATTCATCTTGCCAGGGGATCGGGACACAATTTCTGACCGCGAGTGTACTTCGATCATGACTTGGAAGATGTAGAGACACGACTTTTGCTGCCGACTGTACATACCAAGAGTGAATTAATACCCTGTTAAATCGGAGTAAAGTTCTCTCTCTCTCTCTCTCTCTCTCTCTCTCTCTCTCTCTCCGTGTGTCATATTATCATTTCAAGACAATTGTGAGCAGACGTCTATATATTTTGTCCGTGATCGTATAATATTTCAACCCACCAAATAATAATAACAACAGTGTAAAGTGATGGGTAATAATAACGATGGAAAGTGGTGGGTAAAAACCTCGATCTTGTGATTGGCTGAAACAAATTATCGAGTTGGCAACCCTCTCATTGGCCCAGCCGTGAAAAAAAAACAAAATCGGTGGGAAACAGCAGAGGCGCCGTTTGAAAATCATGTATTATCATTATTTTTCTTTTTTTTCTTTCCTACCTTTTTTTTTTTTTTTTTTTTTTTTGGGTTGGTTCTCACGTCACTCAGAACAGGTGAGTATGTCCGCCATATTGCCAGGTATGTATGTATGTATGTATGTATGTAGGCTACATCATTATCTGTAGGTTCAGTCGGGGCACAAAGTCTATCTGGTAAATATTAATATATTATACTTTCATTTAAGTAAGTATGTGCTGTAAATATTGGGAGTAAAACTATATAACAATCTGAGGAATGAGAAAATGTGTGAGGTGAATACTGAGTAGACATGCCTATTATGTGTAAGGTACAGGAAATGGAATGAATTAATACTCTCTAACAATGGATGTTATGTACTGTACACCTATGTAGCCTAGTTTAATACTTATTGTTTTACCTAAGAATGAAACCATCAGTGAGGTGTGAATAGAAAAAAGTAAAAAGAAGATTGGGTGCATGGGTGTGCTTGTACTGAAACGGGATTTGAAGCAAAGTTGAAAAAAAATGTTTTTTACAGCTCGTGTAAATATGTATACAAGCATCACAACAGTACTGTAAGTATGAAAAATGTTTCGTGATAGCCATTAATGTATGGTAAACATTTCATGACCACTACTTCAACTCATGTAAATGGTAAGCATTCAAATTAACATTGTCAATTGTACAAGATTGTACAGCACAATATAGCCTATTAATGAGTTTTTTGAGCTACTGTATATTAAAGTAAAGTATTTCACCAAACATCAAATGAATTTGTACTATGTTAAAGGTAAACATTTGTTTGGAAAAATACTATATGTGTCAATACACGAAAAAGTATAGAAGTTACTTACATTGTGTTGGATGAGAGACAAATTGTATCCACCCTGGCTGGTCCCCTCCCCTCCCCCTACCCTGACCACAGCTCCCCACCAGATGCCCCACCCACTCTATACAGTGGGTCTAAAGTGGGCTTTCACGTCATCTCTATCCATACAGGGGGGGCGGTGACCCCTGGCTGTATAGGACACGTTACAAGCGACAGTTGGGGTCTTACGTGGCGGTACACAGTGGTCAGGGTCAAGGTAATAATGGTGTTACTGTATTGTACTGATCAACACTCACTAACTCAAGTAATCTGTAAACAATACAGACATTATTAACATAACCATGTATATATACAATATTATTATTGTACTGATCAACACTCACTAACCCAAGTATAACCTGTAAACAATACAAACATTATTAACATAACCATGTATACAATATTATTGTTTTCAAGAATATGAAGTTACTCTAATTGAGAAAAGCCCAATTGTTAATTGCTATGTTTCTAATTAGAAATATATTAGGCTATTGTGATTATTTTAAAATAATTTGCCAAAAAATAAGTTGAGGCTGGTACGTACCATTAAAGTTGTGTTGTCATGGTGTCTCTGAGCCTTGCTTCCCGCCATTACCTAATGCCCAACACTATTATCACCTTGTAATACAACTTGTAAACAATTGTTATAGATAATATTAACCTTTCTACCTCATCTATACAACTTGTAAACAACTGTTGTAGACAATATTAGCCTTCCTACCTCATCTATATATCATGTTCCGTAGCTTGGATAATATAAAAGTTTTAATGTCCTATTCAACTAAAATAATAATAATAATAAAGTGTTGACTGTTACTCACCTTAGTTATATTTCCCACCTGTTGGCAGGCTGCTGCTGAATGGTTGCCCGCTCACCGTGTGACGTCACAACACAATTAACTCATCCACACAATTACTATATTCATAAATTCATCTCGAGAAAGTTATTTAATCAACCAGTATTCTCATAAAATATTTCTTTATATATAGATAACTATTATTATGGTAAGATAGTGTACAGTATATCAAAATATATATAAAAATGAACGTTGATGATAGTTCGTCTAATACAATAATTCGGCTTTTGCTAATCGTTCGTCCGTGCAAATATACATTATTGCCGTATTATTGTGAAAAAGAGGACAAATTCATTTATATGTCGTGTATATTACTCGCCTCAAGACTTTCAATGAATCATGATATAAACATTTTCGCCATATTTATAATAGTACAATATACCGAAACTGTTACCTAATCTTGTAAACATTAGTTACATTACAGTGATTACTTCTGTCAAATTCTTCAGTTAGCGATAACATAAAATCCCAACATATTTCTGTTGCAAAATACTTATAATATATCTTTTGCTGCAGACATGATAATGATAAACTTTTTCTCTAGCTAACACCAGTTGGCTATTATATTTAACACCGGAAAACTCAGCTCAGAGATTCCTGTGGCAGGTTAGGTCCACTTTATAAGGCTTCCAGTCCAGCAGTTCAGCAGTTTAGTAGTCTTGCTAGGCTTCCAATGTTATTATTAGTTAATAACCCCATTCCTCGGATAGTGTGATGTTAATCCATAAGATGAATGAAGTAAATGGAGAAAAAATTATGATGGCATATAATTCATTGAAGATACAGTACCAGTATTTTAATTAAAGGAGTCTGATGTGCCCTGTGGACAAACAGACGTTTTCCTTTTTATGAATAGAGATGTACAGTTACTCATTAATAAGTAAAGACCCGCCCTCATTACTACCCGCCCTTGCTCTCAGGGGTACCAGCACAAAAAAATCTCAATAACGCTTGGGCTGTAGCGATAAAACTAACCATAGGATATCCTTTAAAATAGTGTCATTGTCTTTCCCAGCTCATTTTACTAGCAATTATCAAAGTCTATATTCATCCAACCTAACCTAACCAGGGGTCAAGCCAGTATAGAGTTGTAATAATGCGACACACCCAGGCAAGACACCGTTTAACCAGTGTGTGTGTGTGTGTGTGATATCGGTTCTGGTAACATTATAGCTGACGTAATGGGTGGTGAATGGTGGGTGTGGGAGATGGGGAAGCTTCAAACAGGCCTGCTCGAAATACTGTCTCAATTCATCTCTCCCGTGTTGTTGGCAGTACACTCGCAATCCAAAATTTGTAACCAGGTCTTGTTGAAGTTACGAATTATTTGACAGAGTAGTGAACTAATTACAATGCTTATCCTGTTTCATATTTGCTTGAACTCGCTTAATTAATACTCGATCAGGCTATTCAAAGCAAGCCTGGATACATATTTTGGCTTGCAAGTGTTCATACCTATTAAAGAGCATTGGAGCCCCTTCGGACCGCAGCCACTCCAATTATAATCTTCAACTCTCCCTAACTTTCCTTCCATTTCCTTCTGTCTCCTTTGTGCTTGCTGTCCCACCTCTTTTTCTCTTTCTTCCTCATGCTACGTGGTCTTCAAGAGAGAGAGAGAGAGAGCAGGACCTGGGAAGTTTCCGGTGCGACAAGCCTGGTCATTTAGGTCCCTCACACCTGTAATTTACCACACACACACACGTAGAGGGAGAGAGAGAGGGGGGAAATAAGGAAGGAGTAGAGAGAGAGAATGAGGGAGGGAATGAGAGTGAGAGAGAGAGTAGGAGGAGGAAATTGAGAGAGAAATTAATCAAGTGAAATTAAGAAAGGAGTATATGGTTGAGAGAGAGAGAGAGAGAGAGAGAGAGAGAGAGAGAGGAAACGGGTCGAATTAAGGAATGACTTGTTGGTAATGGTAATGGATGAGTTGGTGGGTAATGGTGTTTGCTTTGGAGTGAGGGTGATTTAAGGGTTGGCTGGTAATTGAATTGCCTGGGCGGAAGCGGAAATGTAGTGTACAGTCGTCGCCAGAAACTATTGATGAGTAGACTACAACTAGACCAGTAAACTAATCTAGACTAGACTAGACAGTGAATATTATAATGAAAACTGGTGATTCTAGGATTTTTTTAAGTGTTTTGCCAAGTAACATTATCACCATGTATTACAACTTTGCCAACTAATCTATTAATTTCTGAATTCGTCTCCTTGAATATCAGATGAAAGCAATATCATTATTTCAGGAACTCTCAGTAACATAAGGTAATGTACTATACAATCTGGTACAATGATCGATGTTTTATGATTTACTTCAGTAATATTGAAGTATAGTGATGTTATTAAATGTTTACCATATCTGATAGGTTATCATGCAAAATTTTTAATGCCTAGAAAACACAATGGGAGCTGCAAAAGAAGAGGGGAAACTATTATGTGTCCCTTTGAGAGAGAGAGAGAGAGAGAGAGAGAGAGAGAGAGAGAGGTTATCCTATCAGCGAGGTTATCTGACAGTGTCGGAGGCTGGCTTACCTGTGTCCCCACGCCCTCATCAAGATCTCTCTCTCTCTCTCTCTCTCTCTCTCTCCATCCTGCCCTGCATTCTGTTATTACATTCAGTTATTGTTGTTATTACAGTTTTTTTCATTTATTACTGTTATTATATTCAGTTTTTTCATTACGATTAAAAAGCTAGGAGGATCAACTAAGCATCCTACATCCAGCAGTTCTTTATAATATCAAGTTTATTATGCAGAAGGACAGTGGGTATCAACAAGCTTCATATAATCCAGAAGCTCTTTTGTATTCAAGATATGTTTATGCAAATCATTAATTAAAGTTGCTATACATATTAATGATCGTATAAAAAAAAAGAGGGATAAAAACAAATGAAAACAGCTAAGGGCCCACCTGTTGGTTTGTTTTCGTCTGATCTGTGTGTGTCACTCACTATGATCTTGCTGGCTACCCATTATAAATATATTAAAAGGAATTGCTTCATCATCATTATTTCACTAATCATATTTAAAGAGAACAATCACAGCTTCTATTCTAAGTCTCACAAGTACAGTCTCGGCACATAGTTTTTGACCAGGGTGTAAGGGGAAGTCTGGTCAAGGATTGTGTGCCAAAAATTGACAAAACAACAAAGTTAATTATATAATTATTGTGACATGAAGAACCAGATGAGGGCACAGAAGGAGAACTTTCTCTAATGAAAACCAAGATCAATGTAGATGCTTATCAACTAGAAATAAAATAAACACAAGCAGAAAAATAATAAAATACAAGGATGAGCAGGGTCCAAACAGCTACCGGTGCTGAACAACTAAAAACAAAATCAACACAGGACACAATGCCAGGAGGGAACTGAGTAGCCTAGACCACGTAGGCTATGGAGAAGGAGGAGGTGAGGACAGGAGAGTGGTGGGTGAGTGGGAGTTTACGAGGTGATGGCTGGTGGTAGGAGTTGGGGGAGGAGGGGAGTGGGTGGGTAACAAAAGGGCGGGAACGATAGCATCTTGGAGGGGCGACCTTTGCATTTACACAGTGGTAGTAGCTTTACAACGCGCAAGAGGTGTCAATTAGCACTCGGCCATTGTGCTGGTGGGTTTATCGAAGGTGGAATCAGGGTGCGTGTCCCTGCCAGATAGGTCCTTTAGTGGTGGTACAGTAGTGGTGAAGGGAGGGAATGGATGGATGGTGGGTACAGTAGTGGTGATACGACTTCTGTGTCCCTCCATCCCTTCATTTCCATCTGACCTCTGGCCCTCCTCCATTCTCTCCCTTAGGTCCTTTTGTGTCCAGTGGTAGAGGTGGTGAAGAGAGGGAATGAATGGATGGTAAGGCATTAGTGATACGAGTTCTGTGTCCCTCCATCCATCCTCTGCATCCTTTCATTTCCATCTGACCCCTGCCCCCCTCTCCCTCCAGTGAATAACAGACCTTATTGCATACAGTAGGCCAGGCAGGTCGAGATTCATTAACATTTTATCACTTGGGAATGTATTTATAGAGGCAGGTGACCTGTTGTGGGCGAATTGGAGATGTACTGATTCCTCCAAATAATTCTTTAAAATAGATTCCTTACCCGTATACTGAGGCATGTGTGTGCTCCTTGGCATTTAGGAGAAATCTGGTATGTTATATCACTCACCCCCTCCCCCTGTACTGACCAGGTAAGACATGTAGTTCATTAATAGGTTACAGGAGGGTGTTCCCACTACCCACCTGGTTTACACATTTCTACAGTTAAACATCATCTTACAAATTATAAGTGTATGAGTTGGTAACTATTTAAACCTCAACACACGTAAAATAAAAATGTAATAACAAAATCAACTGCTCTTTCTCTCTCTCTTTTCCCAGCAATTCTCGTACCTTATAAGGAATGAAGTAAAGACGAGATTCACTTTCTCTTGTTTATATACACTTATCAATGAAGTATCACATAAAAAATGTATAAACCCTTGAGAGCAAGACATACTGTACTGTTGCTCGGCATGTTAGCCTCTCTGGATCTGTCCAGTTGGTTGAGTAGATAGTGACTCTTGCAATTAACCAAGTAATTCATTTCACTTATCCACTACTACACTAATACAACTAAAGTAAATAACTGCTATATTTGATTGAAGTGTTGAACAGCACAGACTAACAAGGGCCATAAGCAAGAAAAGTTGCAGGCTAGGCGATGACTTTGACCAATCTAATAACTCTGCAAAACACCACATTGTACAGCCATGACAACAACCATCTTCCTTTCTAAGTCAAACATTAAAACATTAAAAACTAGCATATTTTGTATTCATTGCCATACCTCTTTCTGGTCAGTTGGTATTCCTCCTGACTAGATAAATATTTGCTTTGATTTTACTTGAGGCGTTGTGAGATGCGAGTTGAAACATTAAGAAAATTGTATCACTCCTTGTATGGCAATAATCCTGACACCACTTACCTCTTTGATTTGTTTGGGAGTAATGAGATGGGAAAGGAACTCAGCATACATCTTTGTAAAACTACCATAATAAGACACTCCAATATTCCATAAATGCTTCATGATATGTAATCTATATAGAAACTTGAAACTGGTTAATGATATAGTGATCTAAATATTAATACTACTATAATGTCCACACCAAGCCTGCCAATGCTTCATTGTGTAAATAAATCTTCACTCCCTATGTAATATGTTAATCGTTTGGGGAAAGAGTGTTGTGGCCATGACTGTACTTGTCATAATCATCACCAAGCTCATGACATTCTTGACATTCTTGCAAGCAGCCCTAAATACTGTGATTAGTGACAGAGCATTGTCCAGCTGAGTTTAGGTCTATGCACAAGCCTCGACATCAGTGTAAATGAAAACTGCATCATGGAAACATTAACAGCTACGGATACAAAGTATTGCTTATTTCTTTAAGATAAATTACAAAGGAAATGTTCCAAGCTCATGTGTCATTTACATCAACTGTAATGCAATTCAATAATTTATCATCAAAAATTATTCTAACATGGTAATCTAGATCTGTACAATTTTTATAAACTGTATACATACGAAACTTACGACTGTATATTATAGCATATGCATACAACAAAAGCATTATTTATATTCTGAAGAAAAGCCTGACACAGCAATAGTTCTGCAAAAAAGTAGTTATTCCAGTCTAGAGAATAATTCACACATGAAAACTTTCTGTTTGCTGTTTACAATAATACTAGATAACTATGCTTATACAGTACTGAGAAGGCCTCCAATTACAGAACCTTGGTCTACATTACAACAGGTTGCCAGATGATTTTGATAATTTTACTACACATTACATTAAATTCATACTTTGTACACTGCTATGTAACAAGGCAACTTTACACATGAAGTACATAACCTTACACAAGTTAAATAACTTCCTGGGCTTGATTTACGATCTTCTTTCCTGGTGAAAAGAAAAGAAAAGGTAATATAAATTGAATAATCTTGAAGTTGTGAGGAATCACAGTTGCATGTATATAAGTATATCAATTAATGCAAGGTACATACTGAACTTCCCTTTCATTGGTATAATACCCAAATTATTGTGCATGTATGAAGAACAGGAAGTAGTGTAAACATTTTTCTAATTATTTATTGTGATAAACACAATTTCATATTTGTTCACTATTTCAAAGACATACTTACCAACATCCATAAATCAAAGCATTCCAAACCCTTGAGAATATTTGATAGCTTTATAAAGTCGATCCTTTAGCTTTTCTTTACTGGAGTACTCAGGCAAGAGGAGGACATTGAAGCAAGTGTGAGCTGTTGGCAATCTGTAACAAATTAGGCACATCATTTTTCTGGTAAAATCACATCAGACACAAATTCCCTTACATTTCTTAAGTGGTTTTCCCAAGATATTAAGTAAACACTTTATATAATGTTTATTCGGGGTTAACTTTATCAATTAATGTTAGGCCACTCCCCAGTGACAAGAAAAATGTAGCAGGACATGAAAATAGTATGCATGAGGGGAGATGCATGTAAAAAAAACAAAAAACAAAAAGAAGTAAATTGGTGATGATGGGACAGCAAGTTTTAAAGGCAGAGGGAAGGATAACTGAATAGGCATGAAAACCCTTTGTGTTGCCTACACCCATCAGTCACAAAAACACAACTGTTACCGTATGCCCTCAATATATCATGAATATACAAAGAGATGAATGGGTGGTACAAAATCTAAGTTAGTGTTACATCAAGATTCTTATGAATGGAGAATAGTGGTGGAGGAGCTCACCTGTCACAATCGGGGCTGTGTCTAACGATAATGAGCTTCAGCCTTGCCAACCCACCAACGGGTACCCTGGCTGAGCCAGTGGTAAACTGAAGGAGCTTCTTCTTGTCTTCCGTGGACATGTCGTGCACCAGCTCCCAGAACGCCTGGATGATGGGAGTCTCACTTGAGTAACCTCCCTCGTACTCAGTGTTCTTCATCAGCTCCATGAAGTCGTAGTGCTGTGAGACGTAATAGCAAGATATGTCAAGTGTTAGTTACATATTTTCACTCATATGCAGCCATATAATTATAGTTACCGAGGGCTAAGAGGAAGGTATGTGCTAAAGTGTTAGTAATACATTTTTTCCACAGTACAGTATATGTATGGAATAGTAACCTCTGGAGGAGGAACACAGAAGGAAATGATTGTAGAGATGAAATTGATAATTCAAGTACCGTATCTATAATGTGTAGAAGACTACAGTAAATTCGCCTACTGAACGTGTTCTCAATGAGAGATTCATCTAATGCTTGACGAACCACATTTAAATACTAAAGTACACTTCTCCACACAAACGCTATGTACACTTTTCCACATACACACATTCTGTCACTCTATAAATATACTGTATCACCTTAATGATCATTACATAGTCAATAGGCATTAAGTCCAAATAATAAACAAAAGAAATGTTCTCCCCCGTTGGCTTCTCACTCTCAGTCTCACTCAGTCAGTCTCCCGCTCCACCACGTCCTGTGTAGCCCCTTCTCTATTGTCACAGACTTGTTGCCCCCAACCCTACACCCTACCAACCAACAACCTGCCTTCACCATGCCAGAGTGGTGGAGGGTTGGGGTGGTTGGAGCAAGGAGTAGTCTAAGCTCCGCCCGGCGCCCACCAGCCCACGTCATTGTGATGTTGTTCCAGCCCACGTGATTGTGATATTGTTTCGGGTCCCCATGTCTTCTTACTTTTCCTTTCTTTGTGTTGTTGATTGCTTCATTTCTAGTTTTCCCTTATGTTTTCTCTTATTTTCCACATATTATTTGATCTTTTCTATCTCTTCTTGGCTGTTGAATTTAAATAAAAGACTACCTAGGCTAGAGTCAGTATTACTACAGTCAATCTGTTAATTCATTATTTCTAGCCCAGGCCTTTCCAGTGTTACCATAGCTATGGCTGTATATAGCCCATGTTGGCTATTATGCGGACTGTGAGGAGTTTGGGTGCAATAACCCAGCAATCATTTTAATGGAGCGGTATCTCGCTAGTTTCATTATGTGTGGCCGCCCTTGTCTTTGAAGGGTTTATGGCCATAGTGAATGAGATCAACATTGAATGCAGTGCTAGTGGGAGTGGTGGTATAGTGGCGGGTGAGGGTAGTAGTGGTGTAGTGACAACTGGCAGGTGAGGGTAGTGGTGAGACCCCTTTATAATGTCACAGCCACTTTGGAACCCCATCTCACACTTGTAGTGTGCTTTTGTACTGCTATTTCTTTGGTAACAACTTATATTTATTGCTACTGTGACTCATAATCAAATCACAATTACCAAATACTGTACTGTACCCTACATATTGGCGTATAACGTCTCTGTAAATTGTCAATTTGAGGCAGTGGCCGCCCATAAGTAATTTTCCCCATAGAAACATGTATTCAGACTAAAGCATTTTCCCTATAAGCAAGCGCCTCTGTTGCCCAAATAGGCGCACAATATGCAAACCTACTGTACATGAAGCCACTATACCAGTTCTTTCCAATGTCTGACCCATGACTTTTCTTGTATGTGATTTCCAAAAAGAAACCCTTACCTGAGAGCCACAGATGAGTAGCTCCAGTTCCTCAGGTCTGAAGAGATTGGAAAGGGGTGAATCATCAGTCACCATGTTGAAACCTCGGCGGAAAGCACGGAACTGACGCTCCACCATCTTGTTCAGGAGAAAGTCTGAATAGTGTTCTACAAATTCCTGAAAACAGAAGAAAACCATACATGAGAAAATTAACATGACATTTCCCATCTATTCTTGCTACTGGCAAGGACTCAATTATTTTGATTCTGGTCACAGTCCACCACTCTATGAAACAAGTATTAAAGGGTCATGAACAATGATAAATGTTACCATTATGAATAAGGTGCTAATATTTATGTTAGATACATTAAAAAGTTCATGTCAAAAAATGTAAATTACAGTTATCTGCTTTACAGGTCATGAGGAATGCAAAGTAAAGGAATAATGTGGCCAGCAATAGGTTTGGAAACCACTGCTTTAAATTATCCCATTATACAGACTCCCTCAGCATATATGTTGTGTTGTAACACTGTCTGATAGATTCAGTTGTTCTCCAGTTTGATGACAATATCACATGCCATATCAGTGAGAGGAGAATATTGTAATATTTTAACAATAATATCATAAAATACTGGTACTACATGTGGAACTGACCCGTTTGTTGCTCTGGTTGACGAGTATGTTGTCTCCGTCAAGTTTGAGGTCATGTGTGAGGCTGGTCCCAAAGACATCCTGGTAACCCACACGGAAGGTCTGCATGAACACTTCCTCCATGTCATCACCCTCATACTCCAGCAACTCCACCAAACTCCGGTACAATGTCTGCAATACACTCATACATGTACTTCTATTGTCTGTAACACTAACTGTTATAAAGTATGAAATATGCAACAAACATTATTCATACACACAGGTTTCTATAGTCTGCAGAACACACACACTTTTTCAAGTGTGTGTGCATTAACATTTAAATGCATTCCCTTCTTACCGTGTTCCAATCCCGAAGATCATGGAATGAGCCAGGCTTGCTGCAGAGTTTCTTGTACATGACAGGAGGAAAGTGAACATCAAGTATAACATTGTTGTAGATGGCCAGACCCAAGACAATGCCCACCAGGGTGAATTGAGCATCACTCTCAAAACAGTTGGGGTTGAACCAGAAGGTCTGAGTTTCACTATTGAGACAAAACATCGCTGAAATCAAGATAAGTAAGTAATACTGTTAGGTCAATATATAAATATAAATAATCTGGGATGAACTCCAATGGATGGTACTATGTTCTCTACACTTTTTCACAAAAGAAACCACCAACACTATACTGTACACAATTACTGCCATCGTTTGGAAGAATTATGATAAAAGTCCGTCCTACTGACTCTGTAGATTACTTTGATATACCAGTTACACTGGTTATCTCCCTTTCACAAAAAGCCCTACAATCTCTCATAAACTCTCTATAGAAAGCTCATGATCTTATTGACTTTCACACCATATGTATAATAATTGCTTTAGGTATGCTATCTTACCTCAATGTTTTAAGTTATTTTAGTACTATGTGCCTCATTTATATTATCTTGATTAGATTGAATATTTTTCACTTACCATAGTCAGGATTGAAAATCTGTTCCACAATCAACTGGAAGAATTCTTTGCTCACACCACCTTCATCAATGCCCTGTTCACCCTCAAACTCCACCATCATTTGTTTCTTCAGGTCTCCAGGGTTTTCTAAGGCCACCATTTCCAGCTGAAATGTAAGTAACAATCTCTTAGTTTGGGTGGACATTTTGAACAGGGTAAAACATATTTGGGAAACAGGATGCTACTGACTCCTATACTATATACAGTATA
This sequence comes from Petrolisthes cinctipes, assembly GCA_033782935.1. Lineage (NCBI taxonomy): Eukaryota > Metazoa > Arthropoda > Malacostraca > Decapoda > Porcellanidae > Petrolisthes > Petrolisthes cinctipes. The sequence continues at coordinate 37,681 of JAWQEG010003498.1, read as the reverse complement.
TATATACAGTATATAAAAACAAAATTATTAATTCCCTTGATCATTTATCAATATAAATTGCTTTTTCTGTCCACAATATTCATTACATTTATATTAACCTGGACTATATATGCATGAAAGTTGTCTACTTACATCAACAAGTGCATCATCAATAATGTGGTCTCTTCGTACTCGAAGTTTCAAATATGGATTGGTTGGCATTCCCTCCATTACTTGCTGGTAAATGCTTATCCTCCGTTCTGAGTACATTCTTATCCGGTTATCATAGTAGAGACCAAGAGCCTTTGTCGCTGGGGTTAGAATGAAGGGGAAGTTGAGAAAGCTGAACTTGTCACCACTACCTGCTTTGTAGTATGCAAAGTCTCTATCCATTTCTAACTGGTCGCTGAGGAAGTCGTCATAAAATTCAGATAGAGGAATCAGAGGAGTCCGAGCATCCAGCACATGAATTCTAAGTTCTGATCCCAGTGAATCTTTGGACGGTGGTCTAGTTGCCCAGTCCTTGCCAGCTCCATTCACACCCAAGAAAGGATCATCATTTTGAGACACATTTTCCAAAAATGAGTCACTAGAGGGAATATCCTTTAATAAAGGTGTATCTAATTCTCCTCCGTATATACTGGCATAGAAAAGAAGCTTCATGACCTGTGTAGCAGAAGTTATACTGTCTTCATCATTGATGGTAAAATCCCGAGTAAACTCCGTAGTGAGGAGTTTGATAGTAATTAGCTGATGAAGACTCTCCAGCAATCTATGTAACCGAGATGCCTCCCATGTGGCTAAATGTTTGGACAGTAGAGCTTGGTCCTTCTCTGGCAGTTGACCAATAGTCCTACACATCTTTGGCATCACACCTTCAATGAAATCTGTCGTATTCAAGGATGGACTCTCAAGCAAGATGATAAAGATGTTAATATTATTTGGTATGGCAGAGAAGGCATCACGACGGACTCGTAACTGTATGCTTAGTGAGTCTGACAGCAGCTGTACAATGGCATTCATCAAGGTGCTCCCAAATTCTGACTCGGGACACTCAAACAAATGAGCATAAGACCGCCTCACCTCACTGATATCGAGGAAATGTGTCACGAGACCTTTCTGTTTAATATTATTTCTTTCCTCTACTTTTCCATTCTTATCACTGCTTGCTGCACCTTCATCAGCACTTATGTCTTCAGCACAGTCTAAATCTTTATCTAGGTCTCCTTCCTGTGCACGTAACTCTTCCTTGCTTTGAGTTGTGGTATTGTCTATACTTTTGCTTCTAACAATTGTTTCATTTCTTCTTTCAACTGAGTCAGATCTCTGTAAAAAGCTGTGTCTGAGTGCAATTTCATTTGAGAATACTTCCCATAATAACCGTCTAAGCTTAGCATAATTATTTGAACTACGGCATTCATTAATTGTAAGGGTGAGAGTGTCTTCGGTGAGTCCAGCCGGTGAATTCAACCTCTCTACCTGGGGTGAAAGAGGAGGTAATGATGTGTTTGGAGTGGACACACCTGCCATGTTGACATCCTGCACTACAGAACTACTAGAGTCTGCTCCTCCTGTGGCTGATGTGTGTGCCTGTGCTGAGTCTGCAACATCACAACTGACAGACTGCCTGGCTCTGGGACCCTTGGCACCAACCACTTCACACAGCCGGGCACGAGATGCAAATAGTTGGAGTGCCTTGCCTGCTGCTTCATTACTTGTCAGTTGCCCAACCTGAAACATACAGTACATGCAATGTAATACACCATCACATGACCAAAACAAAAATACACTGCAAAATATAATTAACAGTGCAGCAGATGTTACTTTATCCATATGAAGGGTGGTGAGTATATTATGATGCTCATATGACTAAAACCTTTTTATATAAGACAAAAATGTAACTGCCATCAATTATGTTACTGTAACTCATGACTGGCTGTTCCTGGGATTTTATCATAAAAAAAGCCCATGGTTTACCCAATAATTATCAACATAACATTGAACCACACTAAGGTTATACTGTAAATAGAAAACTTGGCAACAGTACAGCATCTAAAAGAGGGCTCTGTACAGAGGGATTGATGTGAGAGGAAAATAAACAAGAGTACTATACAACCTAAGTAGTGTTCAGATAGATAGTTTGTATGTCTGTTAAGCAATTCAGAGTGAAATGTACATGTCTATTCCTGTGCTACTAAACAGTTACCTTGTAAATTGAAATACATTAACATCACTGGTTAAAAACCTAGGTAGTATTGTAGATTTTTTTCTTTTATGTTTCAACACAGGACATAGGCTTCATGAGCCCCATTGACCAAGGGCCATATCAACTCCGACCCACATACACAAACACACTACAACTACCAAACTGCTACCTAGCCACAGAGAGAAGGATGGGAGGGTAGATCTCAAGTTCTCCTAAATTTCAGGTTACACGTGCAGTATACCAACCAATTAGCCACCTCCCCTCTTTATCGTTTACCATTACTACTGTACTCTCGAAATTTTTTACTCAATCAGATTTGCAAAAGCCATAACATACTCTATCAGCATCTGTACAGTATCTACATTCTACAAACAAAACAAATACAGTCTTTCAACAATAAAGAATGGTACTTGCCTTCCCTGAAGAGGCACAATCAGGGTTATTACAGTTGGGGTTACCACAGCCATCTGTGAGCTGGAAATAATATTTTTCTATAAGCTGAGCTGCAACACGTTTCATGTCACCCTGTTGTTGTGGTGGCCAGTTCATAGCGTTACCCTCCTCTGTATTCCTTCCTTCTTCTCCCTCGTGACCCATGCTGTCTTGACTGAAAGATACAGTATCTAAGTCATATTTGCTCTATAGGACAATTTGCTATGCTCACAAAACAACTAGCCAATGCTTAATAAAATAAAGAGAAATACACTCAAACAAGTGCAAAACAATATGTTTCTTTGTGAAAGCTCCACATTACATAGAAAATAAAATGACCAGAGGATATTGTTGAGTACCTTTAAGCCATAATTTAGTCAAGGGTACAGTATGACAGGCCCTCCTAAGGTTAAGATGAAAACTACAGAATCCATACTCAAAACAAACACGGATGATCTCCTGCAGTTTTCCTCCAGAAGCTCAAGCCACAGTAAAAATGGAATGTCACCGAAAAATATTAGATTTATCTCACATAGGGCTCTTCTAGCTATTTTTTTCTTTTTTCTGAGGGTTAATACTTACATTTCATATCAAAAATTCTGTTCTAATAGAGGGTAGTAATGAATTTATGCATTGCAGTAGCCAGAAAAACCATACTGACCAAACCTGGACCTTGTCTACCTTCAGATATCCTTCAGTACCTAACCTAAGGTCCAACAGACACAATGAGGTTAGTAATCGTTTTTTATGTTAGGTCCTCAAGGACACTAAGTTAAATCCTAAAGAGTACTAAGTTTAGCCCTACTTGTAGCCGCAGTTAAGTTAGGTTGGTTTTTCTCGCAAATAGAATTCATTACCACCCTCGTATTACTAAATATTTATATCGGATGCCACTTTAGACCTACATGAGAAAACAAATAATTTTAAATGTTCATACTCTCACTTTACATAAGGCTTGTGCAACTTTATCCATATTTTTACCATAATATCCTGGGTATTTATCTAAATTATTACTGTTTTTTAACAGTGTTGCCAGATCCAGCTAGGTCCCAGTATTTTGCTCCAGTCAGATCCCGGTGGTACTTTACCACGGTTATTTCCCAGTAGTTTGCCCAGGTTAGGTCCCGGTAGTCTGCTGTTAGGTTAGGTAAGGTCAGGTAAGGTCAGGCTAATTTCAAAATTGCCCCATTTGAATATCTTGGAAATGGGGCAAGAAAATGCCATAGAAGAAAAGTGTCTTAAAATGGGTAAAGTTACAGAAGTACTGAGTTCACTATATTGTATATTTTAGTATCATTACCCACTATTTTGGACCATTCTAAGACACTTTTCATCTATGGTGTTTCTCTCGGAGATACCCCATTTTCGAGATATGCCCCGTTTTACAAACATAATTTGGATATTAGTCTGACCTGACCTAACCTAACCTAGACCACAGCAAACTACCGGGACCTAACCTGGGCAAACTACCGGGATATAACCGGTGTAAACTATCATAAAGTGACCGGGGCAAATTCCCGGGACCTAGCCGGATGTGGTAACACTGCGCGGCCCTAGTCAAGAACGGAGTACCTCTGTAATACCTTAAAATGGTATAAATTAGTGGATAAAGAAGGTAAAATCATCGTAATAGAAAACAGCAATAAAATAGATAATTACCAAATCCTGGGTTATTATTTTACCTGAATCATCAACATACGATTTTATGCATCACACAAAAGTCAAAGTTATTAACCTCATGATAATATAAAAATAATCTTTAATCAAAATCATACAATGCAACTCCTACTTCACATTATTTCTGAAAAAAATAAGAAATGCAACATGAAAAAGGGTATTAGTACAGAAGTGGACCTTAATTCAGCAGTGTTGCCAGATCCGGCTGGGTCCTAGTATTTTACCTCTGTCATTTATTGTACTTTATCACGATTATTTCCCGGTAGTTTGCCCAGGTTAGGTCCCGGTAGTCTGATGCGGTCTAGGTTAGGTTAGGTCAGGTAAGGTAAGGTCAGGCTAATTTCAAAATGCCCCATTTGAATATGCCCTATCTTGGTATTTTGAGGAAGAAAAACCATAGAAGAAAAGTGTCTTAGAATGGTCCGAAATAGTGGGTAATGACAGTAAAATATCTATTATACAGTAAGGTCCACTTCTGTACCTTTACCTGAAAAAGTTATACAGCATGAATATTAACCTAAAGTATATCTGATGCATTTTGAAATTAAGAATATCATCATTTGCAATATGTTAACAACCGTGTACTAAATAATACTGAACTTCTCCATCATCATCAAGACAATTTACAATGAAAGCAATGGGCGGACTTGCTTCTTGCCAATAAATATATGGAGTACCAAAAAAAGTCGATTGAAATGACCGTGATGTATAATTATATTCAATGTGTTCACTATAACTTTATTTCCTTACCAATTCAATACACACTCAGCATAAGCTATATCCAACACTACTCCCCTTAATCTGTTACTAATAAATATACATAAAACTGTGGATTAGTAGGTTATCAAACTACGCAGTTCACACGTACAAATCCCAAATAAAGTTAAAAGTGTGTGATGTAGTCTTGTTACCTGGTGCCTTCCTCGGCCCCAACAGCTTCTGACGTATCTTGTGGTGAACTCATTAACTTCTGCTCCACTATTAATGCCCTCGAGATTGTTTAATTGTGTTCAACGCCCCTCAGGATATTGTAGTGACGTTAGAATGAAAGCATCATCACCACTCTGAGCCATAACAACGTCGCCATGTTTATTTAACTCAGCTGAGGAAATTCATGTGTGGAAAAACTTAAAGGAATATCCATTTTTTTTACTTTAAATTTATCGTGCGTGCAATTATTATTAAAGTGTATATTTTACTGTAATGAATGTTTGATATGTGATAATTTAATTTCTCTGGGTTTATCCATAAATATATAAAAATTCAAATTGAGCGTAGTGTTGTTATGTTTGGAGTGAACTGGAGCAATGGTTCTTTTTCACTAAACAAGGAAAAGTTTTGTCCAGCGTTTATCTAATACTATAAAAGGTCATTTCCATTCATGATGGAAATGTAAATGCAGTTGTAATGGCTTCTGAACTCATTGGGGATGTTCAGCAAGTCATTTCGCTTGGCAAAATTCCCCATAGGGCAGTGACTTTCCCATGACATAGTAGTACTTATCCTTTCTTGTATTCCTAAGATTACTTCAAGGCAAAATTGACAAAATGCTACTTCAGAGCTGTGATAAAGGTGTACCACTTTCAAACGGTTGAGCGTTTCCATTTATTCCATCGAGTCTACCCTTTGAACCCACTGATCACTTCAACTTGGAACAGGGGCTGCAAATCCCTTTAAAATAACATCTTCACATCTTACGTATCCACATTGACCTTGAGACCCCATGATTCAGATCTAGTCGCAAGTAAGTCAATGTCATTTTGCAACATAGATAGCCTAAACCAGAAGTATCAGAAAAAAAAAGATCTGTCAACACTCAAGTATAATTTAAGATCGTCAGCAAATATCTTACACGTACTTCTAAAGCCAGAGAAATGACGAAGTTGATGTAAATTAAAAACAAGGTAGATCCTAAAACAGAACCCTGAGGAACTCCGCTGCTCACCCCGACAGGCGAGCTCTCTGAGCCCCCAACCACCACTGTCATCAGTCTACCGCTCAGAAATTCCCGAATCCAATGCAGTATAGACCCGCCAATGCCCAGGTGCGAAAGTTTTGCTATCATTATATCGTGATTGACCAAGTCAAAAGGATTTGAGTAATCAAACAAGATCATATCCACCATTTGCCCTCCATCCAGTCAATAATAAGTAATGTCATTTTAGGAAAGAATGAATTGATCCTCTACTGAGCGACCAGCTCTAAATCCAAACTCTGGTCTGCTGACAGTAAATCATTCTCCTCGAGGAAGGACTGCAGAGAGGGAACCACAATTCTCTCAAGGCATTTGCAGACGACCGAAGTCAGACTGACTGGCCTAGAGAGGGGAAGATCGCAGTCCCTTCTTAAAAATAGGAACTACTAGTGAGTTTTTCCAACAAGCTGAAGGGAGTGAGCCCGATTGCAGAGACATCTCAAATAGTAGGGGCAAGGGATAGGCCAGGGAATCACTACAGTGCTTAAGAAGGCACGGGTGAATATTGTCTGGACCCATACTACTATAAGAGTTCAAGTTCGTCAAAACTTTGGCAATTTCACGTAGACCAACTGCCAACTCGCTCAGCCTACCATCAAATTGTTGATGGTCGCAAGGATTTTCTGGGTTGTGAGCAGAAAAAACTGTAGAAAAGACCTCAGCAAAAAGCTGAGCCATTTCACCATTTGAGGAACACACCTCACCAGAATCGTCCTTTAGTGGGCCGATTGAAGGGCGTCCCACTTTTTTATTCTTTATATAAGCATGGAATAGTTTAGGTTTGTTTTTATAGTTGATTATAAGGGATACCTCGTATTGCTTCTGAGATTCATATGAAAAATTTCTAAATTCAAAATCAGTGTCCAAGAATGTAGATAAAGCTGTACTAGCAATAGCAGAATTTCTACCGTGTAAATAGCGTGCAGATTTGTACTGCTTCCAAGCCTCACACCGTCTTCCATAGCTCCCTTGGAGGTTTAGTTTCCAGGGGAGAGCAGGAGAGCAATGAGGCCGAGTAAGTCGGCTCGGTATGTACAATGCAATCAAATATATGCTGTAAGACTTCAGTAAATCTTTCATAAGCCTCATCCATTGATCTGTCAAGGAATTCATAATCGAAATCCACCTCACTTAAAGCATGATTTATAGCTCTATAATTCCCTTTGTGCCACAAAACCTGGAATATGCTCAATCATATACATGAAGGTTGCCTGCTACAACATTCAGTGAAGGGTTTTGGGCATGAGAAAGCCCCTGAAAAATATACGAAAATATAACAACAAAATGGTCACAGCTGGGAAAAGGAGGATCAGTCTGGACTGACGTAAGTCTATCATGTTCTGAAGTAAAGATCAAATCTAACACATTATCCGAGCAAATATTGGTTGGCTTAACTTGGCTCTACAACCCACTGGAGCGAGCAAGCCCAGCCGGAGACGTAAAGCAGTCAAGAAAAGGTTTATCATGTGCACTTGTGACAACTGGTAGGCTACTTCTCCTCCCCAGATTATATTAGGTAAATTAAAATCTCCCATTAAGATGACTTCCTTACCTGGGACAAAGCTTTCTAAAAATGATATAAGAGCAGCATCGTCCGCCAGTGAGTAGGAAGAGGGACAATACCCAGCCAAAATATAAACACTATAATGAGGAAGATGAACACCTGACAGATTGTCTATAGAAAAATCCAAAGAGACAGAGACTATGTTGTTGTGTATATATACATAAACACCATGCTTAGATACATTACTCGTTGTGTCCTTTCTAACAATTTTGTAATTTGGGATTGTTACATATGAGTCAAGAACAGTTGGGAGAAGCCATATTTTCTGTAACAGGAAGAATATCAATATGGTTATGTACAAGAAAATGTGACAGTAGCCTAACCTTGTTACTAAGACTAATTACATTGGTGAGAGCAAGGTTTAAAGGTCTAAAGGGGCCCCACCAGCCACAGCTGAAGGATCAGGCACTTGGTGGCGCAGCGCCCCCCCCCCCCCCCACCCCCACCACCACTCCTCCTTGCAGAACCCACAGAGCCACCAAGTTGTTCAGATATGGGTCTGGGTTGTTTTTCCATTCTTTCGTCAGTATAGGTTCTTGAAAATGTTCACATTATTTGCACTAACAGTGTCTTGGGTTAGTCGGTTCCAGTGCTTCGTTGCGCGGCCTGTGAAAACTTTGTCCTTTCATGGGTCTAGGTTGGTGTTGTATCTGGAGTTTGAAGCTGTGTTTCCGGTTATTTGTGTTCAATGCAGACTGTATGAACATCCTGCCACACTCACTGCATGGTGCTGGGTTGGTCTCCTCCAAGCCATATATCAGTTTGAACATCTGACTTTCAAGCCTAATACCCCCATCAGGGATGATGGTTTTTAAAAGTAAAGTAAAAAAAAAAAAAAGTTTAGGTACCGCTTCTCGGCCTTTTGACCAAGATCAAAGTATAGTATCAGTTCTTATCATGCAGTTGTGAGATTGAAATCTCCAGTCTGTGTATTTAAGGCTCTCTTGTAGTTATATATTTATAACCCTTTACCTTACGTACCGGTAGGAAATTAAATGCGACTAACCAATTTGCTTTTAGGTTTGAGTTTCACTCCCACAAGAATAATCAATGGAAGATATATTTATCATTCTTCCACATGATGATTAACTCGAACAAATCACGTGAGTGATAAAGCTTCTTGAGAACTTGTGGAAGATGAAATCAATACAACCACGCCCCCAAAGTGCGCACCTGAGGACATGTTTAAAATGTGGGGATGCTCATATGTTAATAATCAATCTTTTGTACTGCAACCAATATCATAATAAAATATGCTCTAGGACACTGTTTAAGCTCATATTCAAATATTATAATAGTACCAAGAGCAATAGATATAGGAGATATGTATAGAATGTACTCCATGTTTGTCTTCTCCCTGCATGTGGTTTGTTTACAGGAGCCTCGGCCAGTGTCACAGTTCAACGGGTTAATGGGAGAGACTGTATTACTAAATCGCTTTATTCCTCCACTACCCTCTGATTTACAACTACGTGGTCGTGAGTTTAGAAGGGGTTGTATTGTGGTCAGTTACGTGTACAACCTTTGATTGGGGGAGCATTACTCTATACTTTTTTTATCCAATCATGACAGATACTACCATCGACACCAACAAGGGACAGGGAATGGAAGCCGCCTCTCAGTATCGTTCACTTCCCGGTAATTTTAGATTAATACGACACTCTTAGATAACTTGGGATAAAAAATACCAAGACGTACACTCCTGACTACACCAGCTGTTGTTTGTTTAGTTATCCACACAAAATTATGCATATGTAGTGAAATAAAATTATGGTTGTCACGTTTTACATTGTTACCGGTTCCTATGTTATTTTAGTGAGATGATGATTGGCAATTTTATCAGCATATACATTAGTTACAAGGTATGAAATGAAGTAAATTCCCTTTCACGGGATTAATGCAGTATATACTACTATCGGTTAGTATGAAGTATTATCAAATTAATTTTCTTCGTCGTCTGTACGGCTATATTATTTTATCTAAAAAACCATGATTTCCCAATTTTCTTTTTCTTTTTCGCAACTGGCATATTTTGACTCGGGTTAAAATATATTTTTGGTATTATTACAGAATAACTGGGTTTTTGGCTAGGATCGCGCAGTGTTACCACATCCGGCTTGGTCCCGGAAATTTGCCCCAGTCACTTTATGATAGTTTACACCGGTTATATCCCGGTAGTTTACCCAGGTTAGGTCCCAGTAGTTTGCCCAGGTTAGGTCCCGGTAGTCTGCTGTGGTCTAGGTTAGGTTAGGTTAGGTCATGTAAGGTCAGACTAATTTCCAAATTATGTTTGTAAAACGGGGCATATCTCGAAAACGGGGCATCTCCGAGAGAAACACCATAGATGAAAAGTGTCTTAGAATGGTCCAAAATAGTGGGTAATGATACTAAAATATACAATATAGTGAACCCAGTTCTTCTGTAAATTTACCATATTTTTGGTTGCCAGTCTCAGTATTGGCATGAAAAGTGACAATAGTTCTTTGAAATTATAAACCAGTTCTGTACATTGGTATGTACCTCTTAGGTATAGACTACTGCTGTTCTTTTGCAGCTTCCACCTTCTCTATTCTTTGTATTTAGAGAGTGTCTTAGTAGGAACAGAACACCAAAGCTGATGAGAAGTACCATACCAGTATGGGTGTTTTATTGAAGGCCATCAATTTGTTGCCTGTATTGTGTCTGTAGTCAAACTGAAACTGAGGTTTACAAAAACATCCATGAATCTGGACTTTATATAAGCTAAATGTGGACCTCCTGCCACACCTATAGAGAACTCCATACCTACTTGGATTGGTGAGTGTTTTAGTAAAATTATACCCACCATCAGTTGAGAGCCTCGCACATTGCACCAATGTATTTAATGTACTTTCACGGAAATTTACTCCAAGAACACGAGTATTACATCACCAACAGGCTCTAAGAATGTTAAGAAAGGAGAGACTGTATTGCACATGGTATATTAACAAATTACTGTAGACCAATACCCAAGCCACAGCTCACAAGTATATGTTTAATAAACCTTCCTTACACTTTGAACTGAACAGCCACCACAGCTGGATGCTGTATCCCTATCCCACTTCACTACAGTACAAGGCACATTTTTATTTTGCCATGACCTTAAGCACTTCACCAATTCATCTAGAGTACAGTACATATATTTACATATCCTGTACGGTACATACTGTACTCTGCAATCTAAGGATATTGATTAATGATAATGATATACTGGGTTATACTGTGTAATTATGATATGCTGCACTGTACATAATAATTTTGTTCAAACTATGATTGATTCATGCATTTTATTCATGTGAGAGAGCACTCAACATTACTTGATAGTAAAAGCTGCAACCAGAAATGTACAGTATAAGTTTGAGCCCTAACCAGAACGGGGCTTGTGCATTGTCTTTATAGTTTAACTCAATAAGGAATTCATTGCACAATGGCAGTATTGTAACCAATGAGGTTGAGGTGAACGCTGTTGTGTTATAGCTAACTATCAGTATTGGGAAGAGCATCACCTCGGTGACCTACCCCTCCTTAGGAAGGGTAGGTAAACCTTATCCCGCCTCCACGTGACAACCTCGGTAACACCTCCTTTTTTTACCATATTTTATAAATCAGGAGGTGAAGCGAAAGGGGGAGGCGGTGTGGGGGGGATAGATTTAGCTTCCCCCACATATATATAGGTTTTAGAAGTTGTACATATCCTTTTTAATTTTTTAAACATTTTTAACACCATTTGTGAACTTTTTTTGATTGCTGATGGCCCGTGTCCCTCCGGAAATGAGCGCTGCATTGGCCTTGCCAACCATCAGCGGCCGCCCAGTAGGGGAGTGGACAGAGGGGATGGGAGGGGAGGCGGTGGTGACATGCATGGGGATGGAGGCAGGTAGTAGACCACAGGGTGTACAGGGAAAATTAGGAAGGGAAGAGGTTAGGAAAGCAATAGGAAAGTTGGAGGTGGGAAAGACACCGGGGATTGAGGCCTTTTATGCAGAGGCAAGGGCATGTGTGCAGGTAGAGGGTGATCAAAATGAGAGTTTTAATATTAGTGTAGGGCTGAGACAGGGGTGTGTTATGTCACCATGGCTGTTCATTATATATATGGATGGTTGTATGAGAGAGATGAAGGCTAAAGTGAATGGCCTTGGGGCAAAGCTGAGGCTGAATGAAGAAAATTGGTCCTTGGTGGCGAGTTTATTTGCGGATGACAATGTGTTGATGGCCAAGAGTGAAAGGGAGTTGCAGAGGGTAGTAGATGAGTTTCAGTCTGTGTGTAAATGAAAGAAACTGAAGGTGAATGTGGGTAAAAGTAAGGTGATGGTATTTGAGAGAGCAGAAACTGAAGTGATTGACTTTGCCACACCTTACAGAGTGGGAGTACCAACTAGTACTAAGTGTGGGAACAGTTCTGTGTAAACATGGAAGTATGGAAGAAGAAATTAGGGAGAGAGCAGTGAAGGGTAGACAGGTCATAGGATCACTGGGGAGGATTATGAAGGGTAGAAGTGTGAGTATGGAAGTGAAAATGGGACTAAGAAATAGTATAATCCTGCCAACACTGACATATGCGTCAGAGATATGGACATGGAGTATGGCTCATCAGTCTAGAATAGGTGCTGTGGAAATGAGTTATTTGAGAGGAACATGTGGACTTACTAGGTGGGATGGAGAAAGTAATGAGAGTGTGTATGAGAGATGTGGTATGAGTGAGAAGGCAATTGGTATTGAGTGTAGGGTGGTTGAGAGAGTGAAGTGTAATACATTGAGGTGGTTTGGACATGTAGAGAGAATGCAAGGTGAGGAGTTTGTAAAAAAAGGTGTATGGAAGTGAAGTTATGCCACCTGGTGTGAGAGGCAGACCTCCAGTTAGATGGCAGAACAGAGTGGAAGAGTATGTAAGGGAGAGAAACGTGAGAGGCAGAGTAGGGTTTGACCAAGTAAGGAGGGAGTATTGGATCAGATAAAACTGAAGACACTTCTGCCATGGCCACCCCCTTGGGGAGAGTTGCCGGAGGGAATGAGGCATCAGAGCTATAGATAGATAGATATATAGAGAATTAATGAATATATTTTACTGTATTGTAAAAAGGTATACTATACAGGAACAATTTTGCTGTTTATAATATGGTATAGTACAGGATTTCCTCAGTGTCACAGATCTCCCTACACTTCTTTGTTGTAGATACAGCTGACCAAGGACCTTCAGCTTGTGTGGGGAACTCAGGAGGTAGTTCAGCGTGCTGGATGCGGTCGCCACTATGTCTGTGTCGTCGTGCTTGGAGCTCGTTTGTGAATGTAGACAAACTCTCCATTCTGAGGAAGCTTGTCGACTTCCTCACCAGCCTGGCTCCACTCACCACTTTTGTCATTATCTTTCTGCTCTGTTATTATTCATATCAGGTATTTATTATTATATACTATGCAAATGTTTGGACATTTTCCTTAAATATTGTAATAAGGGTTTCCTTTGTTTGCTATTTATTGGTGTATGTAAGTTGCCCCACACTATGATCAGATTGCTACTATAGATAATGAATTCTGAGAAAGAGGAAGAATATAGAAACTAATACATTACAGTACTATTATTGACAGTTCATCTTATTTCATAACTTGTTCATTAGATTTTGAGCACTTCACTTGATAGGAATATATTACAGTAGGACCTTTCACCCACCTGTTATATAAACAAAACTTTACATCTTTCTCTCATGTTTCCTAACATAGTACCCAAAATACCAATCAGTACAGTACTGTACATGTATATTGTAGTAATACAGTACGTATAGCTCTTAAATTAGTTAATTACTGTAGAACAGGGCTAGATCTGTTGCTGACAGTGATAGACTGTGGTGCTATATGTATGTATGTAATTAGAGAGAGTAAGAGTGGATGAGTTGAATGAGTTAGCTAAACTTGAATCAGTCCTGTGTAAGAAAAAATGAGTTAGGGTTTGGGGTGATGTTTGGGGGGAAGGCTGGTCTGCTTAAAGCACTGCCTCAACTCATGCTTCATGTCATAAACAGTTTATTCAATGGATGTTAAACAACAAACCAACTTCTTCACTCAAACACCACCATTGACATCAAATACACTGCTACCAGAACCAATATGCCTCAAATTACAAGGTGTCTTGCTTGGGGCTATTACATTTATGAGTGACTATACCATCAGCTAGAAAATACAGACCTCTAGGCTTAAGTTACAAGACTGCATCATGAGAAATAAGTTTTGAATGATGCTGATGAACCATAACAGTCCTTTATATGTGTATTACAGTATCAGTATATATATTATACTGTATTACAGTATTGTTTTAGGTACAAATATTGTGCTGCATATAAAGCAACATTGATTATTTGGCTGAAAACATGCTTTTGTAACCTTTAATATCCCAGGTTATGTTTCAGATATTGTACATTACAGTACTTAATAGTTTAATATGGTAGACAACAGACCTCATTCTGGATAATGCATGTCCCTGACTATGTTCTTTATGCATGATATTGATACTGGCATAGTTGTCAGCTTCAATTTGAGTAATATTGATAATTTAAAAGTAATGTAGATATTGACAAGTACTGGCAAGAGTACAGTAAAAATTATATAGGGTAAGGTGAAATTGTATACAGTACTATAATAAAATACAATATGGTAGTGTGATCACCATGTAGTAATAGTAGCACTCACTTCCAATGCATCAGGAAAGAAAAGGAATGAAAACATTTGTATTTCCTGCTTCATATAAGCTTTAAAACTAGGTATTAGCTTGTATTTACAGCATTTTATTATACAGTACATATGTGTAGTTTGTCTTAACAATACTATCATGTACATATATTTTGGGTTCATTTCAAAGCATGGTCAGAACTTATACCGTGCCGTATTTGTTATGCTTTACTGTAAGATCATTACTGAATACTGTCTTCAAAATGTTCTCTTTCTATCCACAGCTTCTGAAAGCTAGCGGTTTCAACACAATTATTGTGTACTTCTTCATCATTGAAATTTTTGGAAATTGGCTGCTATTTTTCTGCACCAAGAGCTACATTGACAAATCCTCTGGAAATAGGTAGCGTGTTGTTTTTAGTAGTGATACAGTACATGTATTTTTTTTTTTTTTTTTTTTTTTTTTATACTTTTGTAAGTTAAAGAAAGTCTGAATATAAATATAATTCAATTATTTCTTAAAGCAGTACATACAGCATGGTGTGTACTGAATACTTATACAGTATTCCTTCTGAATTTTTTATAGAGAACAGTTAAAGTACATTGTCATATGTTGAGGTAAAGATGCATGATATACATTAGTACTGTAGTGTTTATGTTCCCTTATTAATGCTTTGTTATAGACTTTGCAGTATTATACAATACTGTACTGTATTCTTAACTTCAGATTTTCTATCAGTAATTATATATCAACTGTATAATACCCTAATATATAATGCTAATACTGTTTATTGTTTAATTTGTATACAGTACCATATTAATATACTTAATTTTACAATATGAATTTGATACAAGAACAGGAGGGTGAAAACAGATAGGCATCTATATATGAAATTTCTTTCTTTTGAGTAGCATAACTATTACCTGTGAGAATATAATTAAGTACTCTCAGGAAACAGCATAATCTATCATTTCATTGTTAGAATCCAGTCTCTTAAAAGTATAATAATTTTCTCGGTACAGTATTTGTTTCCGAGTAGCATGGTACTGACCCTCTCCCTACAGTGAGCTGGCAGCTGGCCTTTCCCACGAGGATTGCAAGCAGCTGCGTTACTGCCCCACTTGCAAGATATACAAGCCTGAACGCAGCCACCACTGTTCCCTGTGTGACCGATGTATTCACCAAAGGGACCACCACTGCTTCTTCCTCGGCACCTGTGTTGGTGGATACAACCTCTGCTACTTCATACTCTTCTGCTTCTATGCATGTATAGGGTGAGTAATGTATTGTCTTGCTTTATGGTAATGTATACTAGATGTTCTGTGAGGCATTTAATAACCCATTCCCTTCTCCTATTTTTGTTGGATTGATTTAGTTTGAAAATGGCCTGAGTGAGTTCCAGAGTGAGGGTTAGGTTCACATTGCCATGAATATATTATATTGTACAGGTAAGCCCTAAATAAAACAACATTTTGTTAGAGAAATGATGACCTGGGAAGGGTTTAACTATTGTTTAATCTCTTCAAATTCTTAGCCGTGTTTAACACTTATTATGCAGTATTCCTGCCATTGCTTGACATTTTCAAGATAGCATATTTTTGGTATGACACTGGACAAGCTGATTGAGTGTTGCATGAATGGTAACCCCCACAGGCTTCCAACAATCAGTCATTGATAATCTTTACCATATCAACTCTAGAATTTTAACATCAGTCAGGAGAAAGACAAGTTATAGTTTACTCTACAGTTAACAGTACCGTACAGTAAACAAATTATGTGATGCTCGGTCTTTTAGTCATTCAGTTGTTGCATGCCATACTATACTTTATGCATGTATTAGGTATGTGTACTTATAGTATTTTTTAAGAGAATAGAATTTCCAGCATATTGGAGGCTACTAATTCCTCCATTTTTTTTCTAAAAAAACAGACTACTGGTACAGGACTGTACCTCCAATTCCTTTTATGGAATATTTCTGTTATTTATGTGAATATCTTTTGTTTGGCATAGTGATATAGTTATGTCTTTACTCCTGCTCCTGACTCCACATGTGAATCATACACTAATACATTATACTGTAGCTCTTATGTATAATACTGTGTATAGAATATGGCATCTTTATTTTGTTGTTGTTGTGTCTTATGTTGTTGATTATGAACATCTCCATTGTGTAACTGGCTATACTGTATGTAAATTAAATATTTAGAAAGTAGTTGTCATTCTGACAGGTGGTGCATTTAGACTTTGTCAACATAAATTATAAATTTGTACAAACTTCAAACTGTTTTCAGATGCATATTTGCTGCCAGATTACTTCATACTTACTACTCAGGAACTTACCTGCGGGCATTCTGGTCCTCGGAAGTTCTCTATTACTTCTATCCTGTCACCTTGGTTATGTGGTTACTGGGCAAGGTAAACTGTGTGTCTGTTTGTGTTGGTCAACCTGGCATATAATAAATGTGTGGAAATGAATAAAAAAGTCTTGCCTGCATGTACCTTTAAAGAATGAACCTTTATAAATGTGTACTGCAATTATTTGATGATAGATTTCGTTATAATGATGCTGTATATGTATAACTACTTTCCATATCAGTCTTCTGGAATTTTCAGCAAGCACCTTGAACTGAGAAAAAACTGCACCAGTATCATTTTCAACTTTTGTTACTCTCATCATCTCTCATTTACATGTTGTGGCATTCTCATTTATCTTGTAAATAATTATTAAATATTATTTTCATTTCATGTATCTGTTATATAATTCTCTGTAATCTCACAGTGCTCTCATATGTTATTCTCCTTCACCTTACTAATCACTGGGTGTTGGTGGGTCAGGCTGAGCTGGCAGAGGTAGGGTGGGTGACATTACTGTATGTATCCTCTGCCACTGTTGTCTTCACTGGGTTCTGTGTCATCCAGCAACTGGTGTACGTCCTCAGGGGCCAGACTGCATACGAGTACAACAAGGCTAGTATAGTACAATAGTGATTTATTTACTCCAAGTGATGTTATATGATTTCTGGGTAGGCTTCATTTTCTTTCATTCAAAACTACTGTACAGTATAGGAAAGTTTAAATATTTCAAAGGGTAGAAAACTCTTCATTATGAATATTCAAGAGTATGGTAATTAGAGTATCTATAATTGTATTATAGGTTACGACCATCACTACTGTATGGTACCTCTCATGGTTATAATTACAGTATCTGGATAGTGAGAAAATCTTGTGTATACAGTACAGTCCTCTGTCATCACTAATGAAACCAACCATGCCTTATCCATGGTATCCTTACAACAGGGTCTTCTCATGGTGCATAGGTCAGCATCCCACAACTTCCTGCACGTGTTTGGCCGCTACTGGATCCTACACATCCTTATTCCCTTCCCAAGGCGAAGGTCGGAAACAGACCCTCGGAGTTTCCTCAAGATTGTCTGAGAGTGTGTGTGTTACTCTTTCGTACTTCGTCCTCCCTCTCTAAGCATGTTGTTGATGTTGTCACCTTTATACTTCTCTACTCAAGGCTATGGCACGCAAGGACCTGTATGTACTCCTCTTTCGTTGCCAAAGAAGATGGCTGGGAATCTAAGTGTTTTTCTCTGTATAAACTTGCATGATTTCACTTCCTGATGATGATTTTGCAGATGTTGTTAATGTTATGGTAGATTACATTACATTACAGCACCCCATTCTATTAAACACATTATTGAAGACTGCAACGCACACAACCACACTCGCCAACAACACAACATACACTCTCTGAGGGCACTGTGGGAAAGCCCGGCTCAGGCCATGACCTTCCTCAGGAGCTCGGGGCTGCTCGACCAGACAGCTTGAGGAACTTCAACAACAACAACATTACAAATGGTTATATAAAGAGATAATACAGTACTGTACATTATAGTGATGATACAGTGTGGACCAGTATTAACTAATGCTGTCTTATGTACAGTACAGTACATACAATATTATATAATATTAACAACTCCATAACTTCATGCTCAAATGCCTTCCAATTTCAAAAGCACAAAGAATATTTTGCATTTAATTACCATCAGTCAGAAATCCTTTTATTATCTCATTTCCTCACTCTAACATCCCCAGCCATAAATATTTACATAGCCAAGCCACCACCCCATCCATCCAGTTACTCCAACCAAGCATCATATATTTTCAGTGATCCCATGTTGACATTCATCTTTCAGGAGTCATTCCTCTTCCAGAGAATAAGAAATGGAATCTCGCCACAATGTCACAAATTCTGACAAAAATAATACATGTACAGTAATGGTCAAAAGTCCTGTAACACCTTTGAATGAAATTGCTTCAGAAAATGATGCAAAACTATAGTTTTTGCTTCATAAGATTTACTCCAGTGGTTCACTTTCATTCACCTAATGCAGGACTTTTGACTGTGACTGTACCTCTCACAGCAAAATAATGCACAATACTGTATTGTTCCCAGTACAGGTACATTCATTCACCACATTCATGTCACACTAACACCTTAAGCACATTCCCAATTAAGATTTCAAAATAATATCCAAACTCAATCCACATGAGATTAACTTAAAGCTAAAAACTTGGCTCACAACAAAGCTACTTAATATGGTGAATGTTTTATAGCTGTGGGTTTAAGAAAAGTAATACCAAGTGCAGAAAGTCATGCATAGAATCATGTGTGAGCTGATAATGTAAGTTCTTTTGTTTATTGTAATATTTCTTTTTGATAACAAATTATTTGTGACAATGCTCCAGTCCTAAAAATTGAAAATAATTTTTCTTACAATATTCAAAACTTCGCAGTTATCAAGTTATAGACCAGAAACGTCCTGCAATGATTTTTTTTTTTTTTTTTTTTTTTTTTTTTCTCTTTTCTTTCAATTTTGCTATACAGGATATTGCAAGATAATTTATCTTGAAATGTGAAATAGACAAATTAAGTACCTTGTCAGTACAGTACACTGTTGTATATCAGTCACATATCATAAATGTAAGTTTTCAGAGGCTATTTTCATATCTCTCAGTATGACCAACATTCAAGTATAAATACTTTACCTAAAAATTGAAGAAGAGACATTTAAAAATGCATTTATCAATCTTTTTATTTTTTTTCACCTAGATTTTTGTGAAAGTTATTTAACTTTTGACTTTGAATTCTATGACACTTAGTACTACTATTTTAAAAGTTTATTATTGTAACCTGTTGAGTGCGACATTAATCACATGAAGGACAGCAGTGGAATGTTGCCTTCTCAGGTGTATTTCTTTTTGCCCCTATCCTAATTTATGTACCCTCACATTTCTTATGTGCAGTGTTGTGAAGTCTGTCAATTCTCCAGTAGATTACAGGTCAATATAATGTGTCTGTTGAGAGAAATCATGTTCCTCTCTTATTCTCCACCTGTCTTCCCTCCTTCCCACCACCTTTTTTGTCCTTTTTTATTTGCAAGTAAAGATGGGGAAAAATTGCTTCCAGTTTGCCTGCCACATGGGTGAGGTTACAGTAAGCTAATAGTATTGTTCTAGTGTCGCACTCGGCAGGTTCATGCGTTAGTCTTGTATCTACTTTCTGCGAAAGTAGTTGTATAAATTAGCTTCTATCTTATGACTGCAGTGTTCCTGGTTCATGTACTTATCAATAACTATAAAGTATGGTACAATCACATACCATGCCAGAGGATTACTTTAAAATGTTTTTTTAATTAACTTTGGTACTGTTACATTATAAGAATCATGTCTGTATTCAAGCACAGATTTACATGAAACCTTTACATATTTGAATCAGCATGAGTATTGAATATAGTTATGCATTGGAATTACAGTACTGTACAGTGTACTGTAATTTTTCAGTAATAGAGCTGCCCCAATAGGTCCTATAATTCAAGTACTATTGACTGAAGCAAATTAAAGCTAGAGTATTATCTAGTGAGCTGGAAGCCCAATTATAGAAGTCTTTATTAATTTGTGATTTTTCGTCAAGGGGTTTGATGATGATGTGTTGAAGGCATTTTACTTTTGTTAACGAGTTTTAACATTCTGAAGTGTTTTTTTATCAAAGACTAACTTTTTTAAATGAATAGTTTTCAGTAACTTTATTCAAATTTGTAAAGATTTTATATAGATGGCCTGTGTCTACATGAAACTGACAATTGTTTGATTGATCCATACCATATACAGTACAAGGTGATACAGTAGTGTTGTCCAGTGTGGAACATGCAAGTAGGCATAGTTACTATGAGGAAAATATGTTTGTCATCATATGCCTCATTAGTATTCCTGAATATAAGAAGATTTAAAGCAATATAGTACTGTACTGTATATGTAAATATAGTAGGCTCTTGATAATAACACAAACATATTTAACACTATTCATTAAACAGAGGACCTTTAAATGACTTATTTTGTATGATTAAGCTTGGAAGAACTGCTGAGGATCATAAATGAGTGACTAACTGTTTGAATGAAGTAGTGGATTGAAGTACAAGTTTGTGCTAAGCCAAAAGTCTGCTGGAACTATATTTACTTATGTTTGCAGTAGATTGTCAGATGAGCATACTGTAATTGACACAGATTTGTAATACAAAAATCAACACTATTTTTTTCATTAGATGGAGTCTTACAATAGCACTGTCATGGATACTGAGTAGATTTTGTATTTTTGCATACCTAAGAACACCCTTTTGCAGATGGAAGTATTGTTTTCAGTTAGACAGTGTTTACTATTCTGGAAGTGGAGAAGCATCATATCATATCAGTACATTAGACTCCCAAGTGTCCGTAAAGCATAAAATCGATGATGACCAATAGCAAGAAGAATATAAGACAATCTTTCTGTTTATGTTTTTTAACTATAACTATTTTGATAAGAAAGAGTACTGTATATGTGCATATTTTTCTGAAAATAATATGACTAGTGGAACATATGAGTTAGCTTTGAGACCTGTGCCACAACAAGATACTGTATGAGATTATACACTGCTATAAAAATCAGTAACAATGAGAGATGTCAGTTGGAGCCCTAGTGGTTAATATTGTACTGGGAAGAAGGATTATCATGCTGTGTTGATCATAATAATTTGTGTGTTATACTTTGTAGGCTGTATTGTAAAAGCAATAATAATCTGGCTGCTGGATCCTTGGGACTCTGTTGTATACATACATCTTATTTGTGTAAATAATCTGTATAAACCAGCAACATCATCTTCTTCAAATTCTTAATATTGTAGTGTACCGTAGACTTACAGTTGTGTATTAGAGGTAATAACCAAGATAATGATTATTATCACATTTACTTGTGGGGCTTCGAATAATGAGTGTATGTTATTATGATATGTTTATTTTCAAAAGAGGCAGGTAATTTTTATGACTTAGTTTTCCATGTACAGTATCCATCTATGTGGAATACACTGTCAAGTGTTAACTCAAAATATATCACAGAAACAAGAAAATGTAGTCTAATGTGCAAGTGTTGAATGCTATGTCAGCGTCATTTGTATATTTAATGGTCATTGTATCTCGACTGTAAAACCTTTTCTCTCTCTACTGGTATCAAATGAATACCAAAATTGGTAAAGAAATATCTTCTACACCTGTATACTACCTATAGCTTTTCCCTTCAAGTAAATGTCATGCTTACCCAAGATATGTACAACCTTTTTACAATGTGAAGTTTTCATACCCATCACAATATCCTGCATTGCTGTATTTTTATGCATGCTTTGAAACACATTGTAGGTAAATTTGCACCAATGCACAATGATTATTTTAGATGATTTATAATTCTTCTCTGCACATATATGCACAGATTCAGCACTAAATACGGTTAGGTAGAATGTTCCTAGATTAGATTACTGTATAATGTTAAGCATTTAAATGGTGAATAGTATATTTTATATGTTGAAGGCTTGATTATATTGTTGTGCCATAGTTTATATCAGGATAGGATCATTACTGTTTGTATAAATATTTTTCACAGCAGTTTAGTTTTTGACACATGCTGTCCACATTCAACTTAGTCAATCACAATCAGCTCTTTATTACTCATATCTATATTCTTCTTACAACTTTTACATTCCCTTGTGTCTATTTCTTCCTCTGGCAGCATACCAGTAATACTGGTATGACCATACCTAATGTTCTGCCATTAGTATTTACTGCATTTTCCTTCCAGTCAGTAAAGTTTCCTTGTTTATAGTGATTTAGGCATCACTGCAGTCAGTACCAGGGCCCAGTTGGTTCCTAATTACAACCATTACTGATTTTTGTTTACTTTGGAATTCCTATAACTGTCATGGAAGTAATCCTCCAAATGTATATGCCTACATCTGAGATTTTCGGTGGTTTAGCATTCAAGAAAATGGCCAACAATGTGTTCTTGTTATCATCATCATCTCCCTCCTTTCTTTGTTTTATGAAGTCTAGTGCTGTTAAGGTGAAGAAAACCCATAATGGTAGACGAAAAGATATACAGTACTGTATTACCATACAGTTTCAGCGATGACTGTTGCCCTCTTCAGTGGTGAATAGTTTAAGAGAGACTGACATACAGTGGATGGAGAGGCCTGTTTTATACAAGATGAGGGGTTTGCAGAGGGGGCAGGTCAGCTCCTCTGACCTCCCCACCAACTCCCCGCCCCCTCTGCAAACCCCCTCATCTTGTATAAATCAGGCATATCCATCCACTGTATGTTATTCTCTCTTTGACTATTCACCACTGAAGTGGGCAACAGTCATCGCTGAAACTGTATGGTAATACAGTATATCCTTTCATCTACCATTGTGGGTTTTCTTCACCTTGTCGATTTTCACACCAGAGTGAACTCTCCTCCAGATCTAGTGCTGTTGTTAGAGCCTTTCAATGTTGGGTTTTCTTTTTGTTTCCTGCTCAAGAGAATAATCAGAAGCAAATATTCACTTTATCCTTATTTGCATACTATGAATTAAGCAAAATTTTAATATTGTATTATGTTAAGTTGAAAGTCATACTTTTCATATAGCTAATGACCAGAATGGATATTGACACCATAGAGTATAAAGTAGTGTTAGCTTAGTGCCTGATTCGTATAATGCACATATAAATAGAAGTGGATTATGCTGTTGATTGTACCAGATTACTCGAGCCAATGTTTCCAAGCCACTTTTAATTTGTCAAGCCAAATGCCAGTCCACAGTGATCGCATCAATAGTACAGTACAGTTTCTCTAACCTGGCAAAAATGCACTAACTCCTTAATCTGATTTCAGTGCTAATTTGGTAAATGAATACAAACCAAGGCAATTTGCAACAAATGTAATTTACAGATACTGGAATCAATGAATCAATTGAATGTTTGATGTTAATTGCAAGGTAATCAATGCATATTTACCTGGTTAAATTTTGTTTTACTATAAATACTTAAAGCAGGTATACATACATTCAGGTGACCACCGCCTCCTAGTTAAATAATGGTAGCATTACCCCTCATGATAAATGTACCCATGTCTACACAGTACAAAGCTGTATTTCTAATTAGAGGTATATGCAGTAATAATACTCAGTTTGTGAAGAGTAGTTATTGCTAATGCATTTGTGTTGCTATTTAAATTGCTGAGTTAATATCTGTACATCAATTTCTAATATAAATACATTGGAAAGTACTACTCTTGTTACCCAAGCATATACAGTATAATTGTGCAGGAAATTTTGAAAAAATGAGAAAACATTCTTACATGGCAGAATAGTGAGTATATATAGCAAATTTCCACATACACTTTCAACAAAGGATCTAGGGTGATAAAAGAGAGCCAATATGTTATGGTGCTTGCTTGATTATATGGATATGATAATACAGTATTTGGAGGCGGTGGTCAATAATGTTGTTACAAGGTTTATTAACTGTACAGTATGTAAAAAAAAAAAAAGTTTGTTTTTACATGAATCTGATAATTTGGAATAATGTATGGTGTTAAGTAATTAATATAAATAAGGGTTGTATATACAGTACAGTACAGTATTGGAGAATATAGATGTGGAGTATGAATATCCATGTCTCCTGTTTATGTTCTTAAGGTGCGCCCAAAACACCATAATTATTGCTCAAACTCGGTCATTTTTTTAGATTCAGAAGTAAAGAGCAATTTTATGCAAGCTATGAAAGTCATAATTAAAATTTTCTGTTCCTCTATAAAGCCAGTTTTCAACATTGCTGTGATATTTTCATATCATTCCTTTTACTGTAATGTAAAATGCAATATAATACTGTACTATGCTCTCCAAATATTTCATTTCAGTATTAACTATTATGCAGGTGCAAATATATATTATTATTGTAAGTTGCTCAAAGCCATATTAGACAATTAGGAGAAGTGCTCAGCAACAGTACAGAGTGTATAAGTATGTTGAGTATAATTATATTGATGGTAAGAGACATTCTTTGTCAGTCAGACTGACATACCAAAACAATTTACAAGTACTGTATAAGTATGTCTGTTGCACTTATCCCTCCTTGTCACTTGTACTGTAATGTAACTTCTGACAAAAGGCGAATGCTTTTTAAGCATAACTATTAGTATAACTCTAAGATTTTGTATTTCTTCTTGTAATATACTTGGACTCTTTAAAAAAAAACAAATGGCAACATACATGTATATGTATTACATTTAATGTATGGTAAAGAAAATAACCAAAAAATATCAAACCAGCAGAAAATATTGTGAAAAGTGTGAAAAATATTTTGGTATCTTTTACTTTACCATGGAACTCTACTGCACACACAACATTAAAGTGAAATCACCATGTACAGTATATACAGTCAGTTTTTCACTAACTGACAGTAAAGAAAAAGTCCAAGGAGGATGTCGATCAGTCATGTCTGATTGGCTCTTGTGATTTCTCACCTCTAGCAAGTAAGGTTGTGTTAATGATTGATGGGTGATATATTACAGTGTCAGCTGAGGAAATTTACTATAAGCAAGTATGAAACTAACAACAAAGTATATAATTTCATGATCTTGTATTCTGTGCTGTATCATGACAGCACTTTTCTACCATTGTATTTGTTCTGTCGGTTGTGTAAACACGAGCTTGCTGTTACCTGCTTGAATTAGTTCCAAGAAATGTTCCCTGTCTACTGCATTGTGTTTTCATTGAGAGCTTCACTAGGACATCCCATGTTTTCTATCTTGGCTTGTAGAAAAAACTATAGCTATCAGATTAACCTATATACAATTTCATGTTCTTAAACTTGACTGGAAACTCTACTTATGATTGTATATAATAGTAGGGTGAATTTATAGTCTTGTACCTCTTTATTGATTGAAATAAAATTCAAAATGTAAGTTTCTTTTGACATTCCTTGGCAGTGTACAAAAAAAAATACAATAGCTGTGTTAGATATGCCTTGATAAACTCACCTTCCAGAAAGTTGAGTTACTGATATGAAGATCCAGTAGATGTCTTATAGCTGGGAGAAGTACAAACAACTTGACATTTACTGTATCATGAACACCTATTCTCAACACACTCCTTCCCATATCGATGTATCATTAATAGATCATGAATTTGGTTACAAGGTTTTGTTGTAGTTTCCCCTAAAGTTGTTTTCTTATCGAGGAGTAACTTCGCCTTTTCTTTGTGATCCATTTTGACAAGTGTACAGTATTTTGCAAACTATTAAATTAGAATTCTTAAGAAGCTGAATATGGCTTTCAACAAGTACTCTTAATATTTCCATAATATTACATTGTGTATTCATGTATCGTGTATTTCAGACTACATACAATGTGCTGCTGAGGTCGGATCTTCACCCAACACCCGTACTCACTAAAGGTTAATAATAGAATGCCCCCAGTTTCTGAATTCTTCGTCACTATCGCAGTACTTTTCGCTACACCAGTCATACAGTTGTGGTGACATTATACAGTGTGCTGCGATAGGAACCAGCAAATGGAATGTCTAGATTTTATATAACTACTTCACTTCATGCTCACCAGTCAAGCCTACCCATCCTTGTAGGTGTTGTAGGAAGAATAACCAATTGCGAGGCTCTATACTCATGTGTGTCCGATAGCAACACTCATGAGCCACCAGTCCACCACCACGTGTGTCTTGTAATAGCAACACACACTGTGGCCCCCAATGTTAACCTGTGAGCGGCCGGCGTTAAAAGAAATAATATAACCCAGTGTGTCAGAAGATAGTGTTAGAGGAAGTGGCACTGTAAGGAGACAACGTGTGTGTGGTGGCCGGGTCTACTCTACACTGTATTCATAATGGCTATGGTTACGTGAGTATAGATAATTATATAATTTTAATAATTGAAAAACCTTTTCATTTCTATTTTAATAATTTTGTACAAGTTTATAATTAATATTGTCTGTGGGTTAGTCAGCATGCTCTGGCCTTGTCCATTTTGTTGTATGCCTTTGCAACAATAAACTTTTCAAGCCAATTCAGTGTCAGAATTGGTAGCTAGTTTAGTCATGAGTATCACACACACAGTATATAATCACGGATTCCATATATTTTAACCTCTCTCTCATACAGTATAATGTAACCACGCATTGGATATTTTAATCTCTCTCTCTCTCATACAATATAATTATAACCACGCATTGCATGTTTTAATCTTACTCTCTTTCTCTTCACAGTGAGTGTCGGATACCAGAAGGTACTGATGAGGCTGAGGTAAAGGAACGTCTACGTAAGCTGTGTTCTGACGTCACCATCTGTAGCCCCAAGGAGGGATTCTTCTCACACTACGTCGAACAGATCAACGAACAAGTCTCTGAAAACTTCCTCCACAAATTTGGCAAACTGAAAACAGACGAGCAACGCATCCTTAACATCTGGAGGGTCAAGGTGAGTGGTGGATGTAATTGACCCTTTGTATCTGGCAGGTCACTCTTCAGGCAGATTATTATTATTATTATTATTATTATTATTATTATTATTATTATTATTATATCCAGACGCTGGTGTTGTTTTAAATCTGTTAGTACCTAAATATCTGTGCCCGAACGACACTCGATCAAACCCAAACAAATCTTGAACCCTGGCAAGTTCCATATAAAATCTACGGCTTTACCAACCCGTGTTCTGTCCTCAAAATTTTCTTTACCTGTATTTAATATAGTGTAATTATTATTTTTTGTCTTCACAATGCCCCATCATCTTGTGAAATATGATCCAATTTCTGTAAGAGCGAAAGAGAGAGAAAAAATGGATGCAGATTGGTAATTAATTGGGATTCTTTTCATTAATGTCCCCATGCAGCCCATCCACACCCTCAAACTCCAGAGCTTCTACAGACAGAAGAGTCGTGAATTCTCAGAGGGACGTCGTGCTGATGGTAACAAAGCCTTCCAGAACAAGAATTATGACCAAGCCCTCTTCTTATACTCCCAGGCTGTGATGAGGGCACCACATGACCACGGTCAGATATACAAATGTTGTGTGATATTATGTCCTTTAGGTTTATTGTACTGAGGAGTTGGTGTTGTGGAGGTGGTTGTGTTTTAAGGGACCATGTGATTTAGTCAGAAAATTGGAGGTAAATGAGGCCTTCAAATATTGCCACGAAACACCAACTATATGGAAAAGGCTGTGTTCGTGGCATGGTCAGGTGGAATCAGAAGCCTCCATGCACTTTTCATACATAATCACAAGGTCCTTAATTAAACTCCTGCCTGAACAAGATATACGACCAGACACTCTTCTTATACTCCATATAATTATACACTTATCTTATACTCCCAGGCTGTAATGGCAGGCCCAACACGAACACAGTCAATTACACAAATGATGAGTTAGAGTTGTTGTTGTTGTTGTAGTTGAAGTTAATCAAAGTTGTCTGGCCGAGCAGCCCGATGAGTTAGAGTTACAGTATATCCTTTAGGTTTGCTGAGGAAGGGATGAGTCTGTGTTGGTGAAGTGGAAGTGTTTATATATAAGGGGAAATTTTCTTGTTGGTAAAAATTGGAAGGATACTGATAACTCCTAACTATGCCACGAAACAGAAGCCTTTAATGGTATCAATAGGAGATCTGCTGTTGTTTCGTGGCATAGTTTGGAGGAATCACAAACCTTTCAATTCACTAATAAGACATTCTACCCATAGGCTTATGTATATTTCTTCTTTATCAACAAAACAAAATTAACCTTATTAAAGATGTGTTGGTGTAGTGGAGGAATCTATAGGTTTAAATTCATGTATATTTCTTCTTTATCAACAAATCTAACTTAGCATTTATGAGGAAATAACTATATTAAAACTATAAACCGTACTCCTATAATCATATAATATATCAAGAGACTTAATTCAGGGGAAAATTTTGTGTTGGTAAGTCTGGAGTAAATTAAATTCTCCAAACTATTCTAAGCAACAGAAAACACCATTATTTTTACTCTTCTGGTTCTGTTTCCTGGTATACTTTGGAGGAATCAAGGCACTCCAATGTAACAAAAGTGAATTACACCCTTAACCCAACCCTTATAAAGAAACAGTAACATTATAATTTTCTCGCCCACAACCGACTGGAACTAACGGGTACAACAGGAGACAGTCTTGCCATGGCCTACGCTAACAGGTCGGCTGTATTGGTCCATCTCAATCACCATCAACTGGCCATCACTGATATACAACTGGCTCTGGAGGCTCACTATCCAAACACACTCGCTTTTAAGGTTACCATCCAGTGGGAATTTATTTTATGTATTATTCTCTTATATAGTTTGATTTTATATGATATTGACTAAGTTTGAGTTTATTTGATACTGGTTTAGCTGCTTGATTATATTTGTTATTGTCTTAAATAGCTTGATTATATTAACGATAATACAAATTTACATACAACTGAATTATATATATATATATTGAGAGAGAGAGAGTGAGAGTTTGTGTGTGTGTGTGTGTGTGTGTGTTCTTAACGTCCATTTTATTAGACCATACATTGAATCTGTGTGTGTGTGTGTGTGTGTGTATTTGTTTACTTTGACGAGTGTGTAGGTATTGGACCGACTTGGCCAGTGTCACCAGAAGCTGGGCCAATACAGCCTCACCAGGGACGCCTTCACCAGGGCCACCAACGCACTCAACGTGGCACAACTAGACAACAAGAAGCTCCAGACGTGGAACAAGGACCTCACACGAAAGTTGGAAGAATGCGAAGGGAAAAATGATGAAAGTAAGTAGATAGACTGTTGACAGATAATTGTAGCCATCATGTCTTCTCTGTCTCCTGTTGACTACTTTAATTAATGGAGTTTGTTTGTTGTAGGCGAATCTATGTACGTAACCCTCTGAATAATGTAAGAATATTGATATACAACTATAATAATAATAATAATAATAATGATAATAATAACAATAATAATAATAACAATAATAATAATAATAATAATAATAATAATAATGATAATAATAATAATAATAATGTATATTCCCCTCCACCACCAACAGACAGCAATAGTGGCCATCAACCTGTAGGAGAGGCCCAGGTGTTTGAAGGGTCCAGTGCCATCCTACCCAATGCCTCATCTGCAGTCAGTATTCAGTCTTCCCAGCAGGCAGGTGTGTGTGTGTGTGTGTGTGTGTGTGTGTGTGAGAGAGAGAGAGAGAGAGAGAGAGAGAGAGAGAGAGAGAGAGAGAGAGAGGCCTTTGTGTACGTCCCCCCCCCCCACTCACACCCTCACTCATACTTTCCCTCATTCTTGTAGGTTAGATTGAATAGCAAAATCAAGCAGCCTCGTAAGGACCAGTAGGCCTGTTGCTGTTTGAATGTCCTTTGTTTTCCTCTTTAGTCTAGTTCTCAATCTTCTATGTTACCTTCTGATTAGGATTAAATGGATTGGAATATTTGGATTAGACACCGTAATGGATGTAAATAATTTAAATTCAGCCCCCCTCTAAAAAAAGAAATTAATAATAATAAAAATAATAATAAAACAGAAAATAAACTCTACGGAAATCACACATACTATTTCACTTACTCCTTCCTTGTAAACTACTGTACAGGAAGGTTTGCTGTGGTGACTCGTTCTGTACCTGCTGGCCAAGTGTTGATGGCTGAGAGACCTTACGCTGCAATACTCATGGATAACAAGAATGGAACTCACTGTACCCATTGCTACACCAGGTATGTAATGGGTAGTATGTAATGGGCAGTATGTAATGGGCAGTATGTAATTGGTAGTATGTGCAGCCAAAGCCAGAGGTCCTCTCGTTTGTCTTATGACCAACTCTGATATGTGCTTTCTCCTAGTATTCCTTCTATTCTTCCTCTTCCTTCTTCTCCTCCTTCTTCTTTTTTAATCTTTACCGTATATATATCTTTACATTGTATATCCACCTGTCTATTCCAGTCTGTTTACTAATATATGTATATGTATTCATCATATCAACTGTCCACCAACATATCCATCCATCCATCCACTAAATCTTTCACATTTCTCTTTACCTGTGTATCAATCAGACTGGTGGCGCCCGTGCCTTGTCCTACCTGTTCCGGCGTGGCCTTCTGCAGCCCCCCGTGTCGTGTCAAGGCCCTTCAGTCCTACCACCGATGGGAGTGTAAATTCATGGACCTCCTTAAGGGCTCCGGTGTGTCCCTCAACGCTTACCTCGCCCTCAGGGTTATCACACAGCACACCCTCGACTTCTTCAAGAAGGTACTGACAAACCAAGCCTACCTCAGTTGATTTCAGCTCTGTTTATTTAATTCTTGTTTGTTACTCTGTTCTTTCCTACATTTTTTCATTTTTTGTTATTTTTTCGCGTTCTGACTCTATTTAATTGGATGTCTCTTGCTCAGTTATATTTTTCGTTAATTGATATGAAGAGTGTCAACATATTTGCTGTGTTTATGTTGTAGAAGACTATCAATTTTTTTTTACACTATATCCATCAGGTTCGGCCACGTCTACAGGAGCCAGTCACTCTTCCCTCCACAGCCTCGCCCCACAGACCAAACGACTACATGAGTTTTTACCACCTGGCTGGGCTAGATGAGATGAGACCAACTAGGGACTTCTTTCAACGTTCCCTCCTCGCCTCATTCCTCCTCAAGATTCTTCAGAGGGCCAACTACTTCGGTCCCTGGGATGATGAAGGTGAAGGGAAAGTAGAATAGTTTAAGGACCCTGTGATCATGATTGTATGGGAATTGGAGGCTACTGATTCCTCCTGACCATGCCACGAAACAAGCTCCTTCTATATAGGCGGTGTTGTTTCGTTGCAATATTTTGGAAGGACTCATTTACTTCCAATATTTTGACTTCATCACAGAGTTCCTTAATGGTGATTGATACCCTTGTCCTTGCAACTGTATATGTATATTATTCTTACTTACATGAATGTGTGTGCATGGTTACCTATACATGACTGTGTGTATACCTATACCGTGTGTATACTTCCTTGTTCCTGCTGTATATGTATGTATTTGTGACTGCACAGGGCCACCAGACAAGGGACTGGGAGAGGATGAGGTGCTGGTAGGGGGCCTTCTACTGCGACACCTTCAGGTCATTCAGTTCAACGCTCACGAGGTTAGTACTCTCTCTCTCTCTTTCTCTCTATCTCTCTCTCTCTCACACACACACACACACACACACACACACACACACACACACACACACACACACACACACACACACACACACACACACACACACACACACACACACACACACACACACACACACACACACACACACACACACACACACACACACACACACACACACACACACACACACACACACACACACACACACACACACACACACACACACACACACACACACACACACACACACACACAACAACAACAACAACAACAACAACAACAATATCAACAACAAATGCATAGCAAAACCAGTAATAAAACCAAACCTTATAACCTAACACATCACAACATCACCATTACATTAAACTGCCCCCAACACTATTTAGTACCAGTTCATTATCTTCCTGGTGATGCAGCTGAGTGGGATATCGTTTGGGAAGAGTGGAGAGAACTTCAAGGAATCTAAGAGTGTGTTCTTGGGTCTGGCTGTCTACCCTACCGTGGCATTCTGTAACCACTCCTGTTATCCGGGTGTCACTAGGTATGTATATATGTATGTATGTATGTATATATGTATGTATGTATGTATGTATATATGTATGTATGTATGTATGTATGTATGTATATATGTATGTATGTATATATGTATGTATGTATGTATGTATGTATGTATATATGTATGTATGTATGTATGTATGTATGTATGTATATATGTATGTATGTATGTATGTATATATGTATGTATGTATGTATGTATAGATGTATGTATGTATGTCCATTTCTCTCCATCCACTTATTTATCCACTTATCTCTCTGTATGTATGTATTTATATATGTATGTATAGATGGAGGGATGTGTGGATGGATTTATGGATGCATCTATATGTGGATGAATGTGTGGATGTATGTATGAATGTAAGTATGGATAGATGGATTATTATATGGATGGATGGATGTGTGGATGTACGAGTATATATCCACACATCTCTCTATCCATTTCCCTCCTCCCTACACATCCCTCTAAACATTTTCCTCCTCTCTTCACTACACATCCCTCAACCCCTCCCTCCATTCATCAGACCACCACAACACATCCCTCAATCCCTCCCTCCACATATCAGACCACCAACATTATTATTTATACATCCCTTCCCTACAGATTCTTCGAGGGGAGTAGGATGGTTATAGTGACCTTAAGACCTCTATGCCCTGGTGACCTAGTTGAGGAGAATTACGGTCCCATTTTCACTCACACCACACGCAAGGAACGACTTCGTAAACTCTACTCCAGATATTGGTTCACGTAAGTTGGTTTTTTTTTTTTTTTTTTTTTTTTTTTTTTTTAATATTGTTATTTTTTATATATCTGGAGCAAATTGATTCCTCCAAGCTATTCCAAGCAACATGCCACCATCATTTTTGGTGTGAACCTGGGCTTATTATTTCCTGTCATATCTTAGAGCCTTTAGACTTTAGAGTTATCAAGGCGCTCTGATGAACTAACACACACACACTCTCTCTCTCTCTCTCTCTCTCTCTCTCTCTCTCTCTCTCTCTCTCTCTCATCAGGTGTGGTTGTATGGCGTGTGAAGGGGACTGGCCAATAAACGATCACATGGTAGATAGAAAGATACTCCGTTGTCAGACTTGTCACTCGGGTCTACCATCCATAAACAACACAAATCAATCCCACGTCAAGTGTCTCCAGTGTGGTGCCTCTACAAACACCGTAGCAGCATTGAAAACACTACACCAGGCTCAGAAACGTAAGTAGTAGTAGTAAGTAGTATGTAGTAGTTGTTGTGAGTAGTAAATAGTAGTAAGTAGTAGTAAATAGTAGTAAGTAGTAGTAAGGAGTAGTAAATAGTGTGTAGGAGTAAGTAGTAAGTAGTATGCACTCTTAATTAAGGACCCTGTGATCGTGTATGGATATTGGAGGCTTCTGATTCCTCCTGACTATGCCACGAATCACACTCCTTCCCCATAAGTGGTGTTTCGTGACAATATTTGAAGGACTCATTTACCTCCCATTTTCTATCTGACTACATCACAGGGTCTCTTTAAGGGAGTATAATTATAGTATAATGTTGTTGGTAGTAAATCTGGAGCAACTGATTCCTTCACACTATTCCAAGCAACAGGATACAATTATTTTTATTCTTTATTATTATTATTGTTATTATTATTATTATTATTATTGCTATTATTACTATTACTGTTATTACTATTATTATTATTATTATTATTATTATTATTTTTATTATTACTACTACTACTATTATTATTATTATTATTATTATTATTATTATTATTTTTTTTTTTTTTTTTTTTTTTTTTTTTTTTTTTTTTTTTAGTGTACGATTGTGGGACGAAACTTTTAGAGGATGTGAGGCGAGAAGAAGCCATCACCGCCTTCGTCAGGTACATGGACACTGCCCTCAAGGTGGTGGTGCCTCCCCTCAGAGAAATACACCTGGCCATGCAAGCCCTCAGGGTCCTGGTGGGAGCCCGGGGAACTATACACACACCTCCAGAAAAGAAACAATGAAAAAAAAAATAAATAAAAAAAAAAAAAAATAAAATAAAGAATATATATCTAAATAAATAAAAAAAACGCGGTGTATAGTTGCCTCCATTGCTTCCATTATGAGTAAACTGCTCACATGTATTTACCAGTCAATGATCAGCCAATATATAAGGACAGAATGTATTAATTAACTCTGAAACATAAATAAAGGTTTTTCCTCATATGACGCTTGTTTACCCCTTTACATTATTATTAGTAGTAGTAGTAGTAGTAGTTGATGTTGTTGTAGTTGTAATATTTTTGTATTATTATTATTATCATTTTTGTCATTATTTTACATTATTATTATTATTATTAGTAGTAGTAGTAGTAGTTAATGTTGTTGTAGTTGTATTATTTTTGTATTATTATTATTATCATTTTTGTCATTATTTTACATTATTATTATTAGTAGTAGTAGTAGTAGTAGTAGTAGTTGATGTTTTTGTAGTTGTATTATATTTGTATTATTATTATTATCATTTTTGTCATTAGTTTTATCAATACTATTTCTTACTCTATAAACTTGTATTATGATAAACTCTGTGTTCTCAAAAGATACAAACATGTGTTGATATTAGTTATTGAAAATGCCAAGAGCGAACTTTTACCTTCTTACCAAATGTCACTAACCACAAAACCCTTCTCAAATTAATAACATTTTTTTTCGGTAACACAGATGTAACCAACCAACAATATTCAGTTTCAAGGACTATATTATACTTTGTTGTTATTGGGGTATATAGTACATTGTTTTGGGTGGTAAATCTGGAGCAAATGATTCCTCCAAACTATTCCAGGCAACAGGATACCATTATTTTTCTTCATCTGAGTCTGTTTCCTGGCATACTTTGGAGGAATTAAGGGACCCTGTGATTGTGTATGAGACCTGGTGGCTTCTGATTCCTCCTGACTATGCCAAGAAACAAGCTCCTTTAATGTAAGTGTGTGTGTGTGTGTGTGTGTTTCGTGGCAATGGTTGAAGGACTCACTAACCTCCAATTTTCTTACTACATCACGTGGGTTCTTAAATAAGGGGATGATATTTATTTGGTAGACTAGAGCGTCTCGATTACTTCAAAGTTTGTCAGGAAACAGGAACACAATGACAACAATAATAGTGGCCTGTTGCTTGGAATAGTTAGGAGGAATCAGGTACTCCAGATTTGCCAACACTATAACATCCTTTAAAGCATATAGTTTGAAGCAAGCACACCAATATATTTCACCTTCATTAAAATAAAATCCCTTTATCATACATTTACGAGAGAATAAAATTTAATGTAAAAAATAAATCCCTTTTATTATTCATTTCGAGAGAGTAAATGGAAAATAAAAAAAAACAGATTTATTATTCATTTAAGAAAGTAAATATAACCTGAACACTTTTGTCATAACTAAATAAATCATGCTAATAAAAATTCATGCCATGTGTTTACGAATATCATTGTTGCCAGAACAGTGTTGAATGTTTTGTTCTACAATATTACAATCCAATCACAGTGAGGCGATAATATATTCAGAAATTATAGACCTTTCAACATGCCAAGTTATTACCAACACAGGTGAAGCCAATGTGTGGGTGAGGATGACTGTGTGTGTGTGTGTGTGTGTGTATGTGTGTTGATAAGTAGGAGGCCAATGTGTGTGTGTGTGGGTGTGTGTATGTGTGTTGATAAGTAGGAGGCCAATGTGTGTGTGTGTGGGTGTGTGTGTGTGTGTTGATAAGTAGGAGGCCAATGCGTGTGTGTGTGTGTGTGTATGTGTGTTGATAAGTAAGAGGCCAATGTGTGTGTGTGTGGGTGTGTGTGTGTGTTGATAAGTAGGAGGCCAATGTGTGTGTGTGTGTGTGTGTGTGTGTGTGTGTTGATAAGTAGGAGGCCAATGAGTGTGTGTGTGTGTGTTGAGTATAAGTAGGAGGCCAATGAGTGTGTGTGTGTGTGTGTGTGTGTGTTGAGTATAAGTAGTGGGCCAATGGGTGGGTGAAAAAGGATGTGTGTGTGTGTGTGTGTGTGTGTTGAGTATAAGTAGTAGGAGTAAGAGGAGAGAGCACAGAAGCAATACAGTGGTTGTCCCTGTGTGTGTGTGTTGCTGCATGGTACACTTCGTCTTCAACCGTGACTCCCTACACATCTCACGTCACGTCCCCAGGTAGGTAGGTAGGTAGGTTGGTTGGTTGGTAGGCAGGTTGGTTGGTAGGTAGGTTGGTAGGTAGGTAGGTAGGTATGTAGGTTGGTAGGTAGACAGGTAGGTAGGTAGATAGGTAGGTAGGTAGGTTGATTGGTAGACAGGTAGATGGGTAGGTAAGTAGGTAAGTTGGTAGACAGGTAGGTAGGTATGTAGGTTGGTAGGTAGGTAGGTTGGTAGGTATGTAGGTTGGTAGGTAAGTTGGTAGACAGGTAGGTAGGTAGGTATGTAGGTTGGTAGGTAGACAGGTAGGTAGGTAGATAGGTTGGTAGACAGGTAGGTAGGTAGGTTGATTGGTAGACAGGTAGGTAGGTAAGTAGGTAAGTTGGTAGACAGGTAGGTAGGTATGTAGGTTGGTAGGTAGGTAGGTTGGTAGGTATGTAGGTTGGTAGGTAAGTTGGTAGACAGGTAGGTAGGTAGGTATGTAGGTTGGCAGGTAGACAGGTAGGTAGGTAGATAGGTTGGTAGACAGGTAGGTAGGTAGGTTGATTGGTAGACAGGTAGGTAGGTAAGTAGGTAAGTTGGTAGACAGGTAGGTAGGTATGTAGGTTGGTAGGTAGGTTGATAGGTAGCTGGGTAAGTTGGTAGACAGGTAGGTAGGTATGTAGGTTAGTAGGTAGGTTGATAGGTAGCTGGGTAAGTAACTTGATTTGTAGACAGATAGGTAGGTATGTAGGTTAGTAGGTAGGTTGATAGGTAGCTGGGTAAGTTGGTAGACAGGTAGGTAGGTATGTAGGTTAGTAGGTAGGTTAATAGGTAGTTGGGTAAGTAACTTGATTTGTAGACAGATAGGTAGGTATCATGTAAGAAGGTAGCAACACTTCTTACCATAACACGGA
This sequence comes from Petrolisthes cinctipes, assembly GCA_033782935.1. Lineage (NCBI taxonomy): Eukaryota > Metazoa > Arthropoda > Malacostraca > Decapoda > Porcellanidae > Petrolisthes > Petrolisthes cinctipes. The sequence continues at coordinate 40 of JAWQEG010003498.1, read as the reverse complement.
ATAGATAAATAGATAGATAGGTTGGTAGATAGATAGATGG